>BROJ01000349.1:0-39172 GCA_026008555.1 Fistulifera pelliculosa | reverse complement strand
CCATGAGGTGCATGAGTGCATGAGGTAAATGAGTGCATGAGGTGCATGAGTGCATGAGGTGCATGAAATACACTAAAATTCATCATTAATCGTCTTTACAATCCCAAACATCATCCTTATAGCTTTCAATTAGCCTCTCAAACGCTCCACAACACTTCTAGAGATCAGCAAATACCTTCCGTTTCACCAAAACAACATTTTCTCACTGATGATAGCCTCCAATACTGCACTTCCCATCCATACACACCATCATATATCATCAATCGTCTTTACAATCCCAAACATTATCCTTATAGCTGTCAATAAGCCTCTAAACTGCTCCATGAAACATCTCGAGATCAGTGAATACCTCCTGTTTCACCAAAACAACATTTTCTCATTGACGATAGCCTCCAATACTGCACTTCACATCCATACACCATTATTCATCATCAATTGTCTTTACAATCCCAAACGTCATCCTTATAGCTGTCAATTAGCCTCTAAAATGCTCCACGACACTTCTCGAGATCAGTGAATGAGTCATGAGGTGAATGAGTAAATGAGGTGAATGAGCATGAGGTGAATGAGTGCATGAGGTGAATGAGTGCATGAGGTGAATGAGTGCATGAGGTGAATGAGTGCATGAGGTGAATGAGTGAATGAGGTGAATGAGTGCATGAGGTGAATGAGTGCATGAGGTTATTGAGTGCATGAGGTGAATGAGTGCATGAGGTGTATGAGTGCATAAGGTGCATGAAATACAAACTATCATTCATCATCAATCGTCTTTACAATCCCAAACGTCATCCTTACATCTGTCAATTAGCCTCTAAAACGCTCCACGACACTTCTCGAGATCAGTAAATACCTCTTGTTTCACCAAAAACAACATTTTACCATTGACGATAGCCTCCAATACTGCACTTCACATCCATACACACCATTATTCATCATCAATCGTCTTTACAATCCCAAACGTCATCCTTATAGCTGTCAATTAGCCTCTAAAACACTCCACGACACTTCTCGAGATCAGTGAATGAGTCATAAGGTGAATGAGTGAATGAGGTGAATGCGTGAAAGAGGTGAATGAGGGCATGAGGTGAATGCATGAGTGCATGAGGTGAATGAGTGCATGAGGTGTATGAGTGCATGAGGTGAATGAGTGCATGAGGTGCATGAGTGCATGAGGTTTTTGAGTGCATGAGGTGAATGAGTGCATGAGGTGAATGAGTGAATGAGGTGAATGAGCATGAGGTGAATGAGTGCATGAGGTGAATGAGTGCATGAGGTGAATAATTTCATGAGGTGAATGAGTGCTTGAGGTGAATGAGTGCATGAGGTGAATAAGTGCATGAGGTGCATGAGTGCATAAGGTGCATGAAATACAAACTATCATTCATCATCAATCGTCTTTACAATCCCAAACGTCATCCTTATATCTGTCAATTAGCCTCTAAAACGCTCCAC
Source organism: Fistulifera pelliculosa (assembly GCA_026008555.1). Lineage (NCBI taxonomy): Eukaryota > Bacillariophyta > Bacillariophyceae > Naviculales > Stauroneidaceae > Fistulifera > Fistulifera pelliculosa. Next base: position 37,720 of record BROJ01000349.1, on the reverse strand, counting down.
GACACTTCGAGATCAGTAAATACCTCCCGTTTCACCAAAAACAACATTTTACCATTGACGATAGCCTCCAATACTGCACTTCACATCCATACACACCATTATTCATCATCAATCGTCTTTACAATCCCAAACGTCATCCTTATAGCTGTCAATTAGCCTCTAAAACACTCCACGACACTTCTCGAGATCAGTGAATGAGTCATAAGGTGAATGAGTGAATGAGGTGAATGTGTGAATGAGGTGAATGAGGGCATGAGGTGAATGCATGAGTGCATGAGGTGAATGAGTGCATGAGGTGTATGAGTGCATGAGGTGAATGAGTGCATGAGGTGCATGAGTGCATGAGGTTTTTGAGTGCATGAGGTGAATGAGTGCATGAGGTGAATGAGTGAATGAGGTGAATGAGCGCATGAGGTGAATGAGTGCATGAGGTGAATGAGTGCATGAGGTGAATAATTTCATGAGGTGAATGAGTGCTTGAGGTGAATGAGTGCATGAGGTGAATAAGTGCATGAGGTGCATGAGTGCATAAGGTGCATGAAATACACACTATCATTCATCATCAATCGTCTTTACAATCCCAAACGTCATCCTTACATCTGTCAATTAGCCTCTAAAACGCTCCACGACACTTCTCGAGATCAGTAAATACCTCTTGTTTCACCAAAAACAACACTTTACCATTGACGATTGCCTCCAATACTGCACTTTACATCCATACACACCATTATTCATCATCAATCGTCTTTACAATCCCAAACGTCATCCTTATAGCTGTCAATTAGCCTCTAAAACACTCCACGACACTTCTCGAGATCAGTGAATGAGTCATAAGGTGAATGAGTGAATGAGGTGAATCGTGAATGAGTGAATGAGCGATGAGGTGAATGAGGCATGAGGTGAATGCATGAGTGCATGAGGTGCATGAGTGCATGAGGTTTTGAGTGCATGAGGTGAATGAGTGCATGAGGTGAATGAGTGAATGAGGTGAATGAGCGCATGAGGTGCATGAGTGCATGAGGTGAATGAGTGCATGAGGTGAATGAGTGCATGAGGTTATTGAGTGCATGAGGTGAATGAGTGCATGAGTGAATGAGGGCATGAGGTGAATGAGTGCATGAGGTGAATGAGTGCATGAGGTGAATGAGTGCATGAGGAATGAATGAAGTGAATGAAGGTGAATGAGCGCATGAGGTGAATGAGGGCAGTGAGGTGAATGAGTGCAGGAGGTGAAGGCCGCACACCCCGCTCGGCACTCTAGTTCTCCGCACTCTAAGTACACAACAACCTCAGCAAGCGCGAATCTCCGCCAACCCGGCAACGGGTTGGCTCTGCCTCTCGGCATCCTTCCACCATGGCTCACTTGATTCAATATCAAAGACAAACCTCATCGTATTTACGTAAGAAAACCTTTCCCCTCTTCGATCATGACTTTGGATAACATCCCGACTTCGCCCGTTCACTCGCCTCACCACGCTGACGAGACTACTGGAAGACTACCGCACCGCCAAGTTGACGTGACCAAAACCGCTGCCAAAACCACCAAGTCGGCTTAAAGCGCTGCTAACCCACAGCCCAAACGTGCATGACGACCAAGATGAACAACAGCGCCTAAGCAGCCACCTGCTAGTACGACGCAACCGGCATCGAAACGCAGCGTGTTGAAAACGAGCGACCTTGGATTTCATCATCAAAGCGTGAACGACGGGCACAACTGCAGGCACCTCTTCTCCGCGCACTCCAGACCCAAAACGGACCAAGACAACGATCAGCGCCTGACGATATGAGCACGAGCACGGAAGCCAGCGGAAAGAGTAAGGACGAACGCCCCAAACTTCTCATGAACGCGGCCGCATTTACGCCCACCCCAAACGGCAACACTACCCAGGACAAAGTGACGCCGCAGGATGGCAGCTTCCGGTGTGTTTAAAACGTAGAAAGGAAAGGATTGCTGAGAAATCTAAAAGCGCAGCCAACATCTCCTATCATCCGGTGTAACGATAGAAAAACAATGGCGTCAACCGTCTAACTGTCGCCCTAGCTTTCAGTAGCCCGACAGTCAATACCACAGTGTCAAGAGAAGAACACTTGATTCACACTCAACCATGAGTGCATGAGGTGCAGGAGTGCATGAGCTGCAGGATCGGTTCATTGTTCATCCAGTACAAATGGCTGCTTGGACTACATTCGGGTGGTGCGGGTCCCAGCGGTGTAGATGCTGTTGATCTGCGCCATTGGCTCCTCCGATTTGGTTCACAATCGGAAGGACTTCGCACCGAAGCTTCGCCGCCTGGACACAATGGCTCTGCAATGGTGATCCGCCATATGCATCCATTCGTGCGCTCATGGCATGCCGATTGGTAGCTTCGACAAACAACCCGGCGTTCGCCCGGTTGGGATTGGAGAAATCTACCGACGGCTCATGGCTAAGACTGTCGTTCGCCTGACGGGTCACATGGCTACGGAGTCATGTGGAAACCTCAACCTCTGTGCAGGACTTGCGTCCGGTATTGAGAGTGCGGTTCACGCTGTCAGGTCCCGGTTTGAAGCAACCGGGCGAAAGGAAGCGGAGAAGAAGAGAACGAGGAGGAGTCTGTGCTTCAACAGGATTCGGTGATGGTCCGCCGCCGTCGCGGCGCTCGAAACCCTGTTGATGTCACAGCAGCTGACGATCCAGAAGCTGTGCTACTCGTTGATGCCAGAAATGGTTTCAACGAACTCAGCCGCTTTGCGATGCTCTGGACGGTTCGCCACCTATGGCCAACTGGAGCACGCTTTGCCTTTCAGTGCTACCGCCATTCGGCAGTGCTGATTGTTCGCCAGCGATCTCAGCCCTGCATGACCCTGCTGAGCCGGGAAGGCGTCACACAAGGTGACCCGCTCAGCATGGTCTTGTACGGCCTCACACTGCGTGCCTCTCGCCAAGCACATTCGCTGCGACCAAGGATCTCGTTCAACCTTGGTATGCGGACGACATGGCAATGGCGGGTAAGGCCAGCGACATCGCAGCGCAACAGCGTTATTGCAGCGCCATGGTCCTGACCGAGGCTACTTCCCGAACCGGAAAAGAGCATTCTGATCTGCCTGGCTCTGATCTGAGTCGCCAGGCAAGCGGCGGCTGTCGATGTACCATTTCCAATACACGACAGGCGCCCGCTACCTCGGTGGATTCATCGGTAGCCCGCGCGATCAAGCGGAGTGGCTTCGCCACAGATCGATGCGTGGTGCTACGGAGTCCGTGCTCTGGCGACCCGGCGGTGCAGTATCCTCAAACTGCATACGCCGGGCTCTGCAAGTCGCTACAATCGGAGTGGCTTTACTTGCAGAGAGTGCTTCCTGGAAACAGTGAAGCCTTCGCCCGGTCGGCTGAGATTCAGGAGCGCTTTCTTCCCGCCCTACTCGGGGAGAAAGAAGCAGTGAGCGGCACGCCCTTCAGCGTCCTCACGAGCCTTGGAGTCAAGTCCGCCGGCCTTGGGGTCTTAGATCCCACGGCGACCGCGGGGACCAATCACTCCAGCTCGCTGTCGCTCACAAGTCTCGCGACCGACAGTCTCCTCTTGAGTGCTCCCTTGAACGTGGCGACCCACCAGTCGCAGGCCAGGGAGCAGCGCCTGCACTGCAGGGGAACGACATGCTCGCGATGCTGCCCGGCTCCAGCAGCTTTGCCAGCAGGAGGGACCGCGCGAACACGCCGCCTCCAGAGGGCCAAAGACACGGGTATTTGGCTCTCGGTCCTCCCCAGACCTTAAACGGAACGGATCTGTCTCGGGACGAATTTCGAGACAGCGTTCGATTCGTATGGGTCTCCCAGTGTTGGCGTTACCAACCACCTGCGATGGATGCGGAAACCTTTCAGTCTTGCACACTCGCAACTGTGCAAGCATGGTGGGTTGGTGACGATGCGGCATGACGACCTGAAAATGGAAGTCATGTCGCTCTGCGCGCCAGGCTTTCAGTCCCGGTGCGGTTCGCGATGAACCAAAATCAACACCTATCGCGAACCCACCACCGAGGACCGGCGAACCGCAGGCGGAGTTGCGTGGAGATATCTCTACCCATGGGTTCTGGACCCGGGTAAGACCACCATCTTCGACGTTCGTGTCACGGACACGGACGCCCCTACTCATTCGGTCAGGATCCGTACAAGGTCCTGGCCAAGCAGGAACGTGCCAAGCGGGACCTTTACGCGGCCCCCTGTGCGGAACGTCGGCGAGATTTTACTCCTCTTGTCTTTTCTGTGGATGGGTTGATGGGCGAGCAGCGACAGCCGTCTCATGACGCCTCGCTCGCCGCCTTTCAAAAAAATGGGGCGATCGTACTCAACCGTGTGTGGTTTGTGCGTTCGCTTGAGCATATCGCTTGTTCGGTCTGTCAGCATGCTGCGGCGCCCATGGATGGAGCCCCTCCGCTGATAGACCAACTTGGGATGGCTCGGGCCTCCTCCTTTATTAGGAGACGACTCGGTCGTCACCTTAGTCTTTAGTTTCGTTCCCGGTCCATCGGATCGTCATTCCCACAATGACACGATTCCTCCGGGACCAGGATTTGAAACCCCTTCTCCTCTTGGGAGTGGTTTTCGGACTAGTTTATAGCCTAATCTCTACGTAGTACCGTTTTTCCACCCTAACCCTAACCCTAACCCTAAGGAACAGTTCTGCACGACTTCGCACCTGGTACCTTTCACAGAACAGTTTTGGACAACTCCGTCCCGATTTATCAAAATAAGAACACCCTGTCCTCTTCCACATCCAGGGCTGCAAATGTTTGTTGCATCAAATAAATATGCTAATCGAAAACAAAAATCAATTTCTATTTCGTTTTCTTCCTCCTTTTTTCCTCTCTGTTCGGAGTTCCATTTCCCAATTTACCTCTTCCTTTATTCCTTCTACCTAGTTCTAAGTTCCATGTTCCGTGTTCCGTATCCCAATTTCCAAATTCCTAACCCTATGAGGTGAATGGGTGCATGAGGTGAATGAGTGCATGAGGTGAATGAGTGAGTGGGAAAGTGTGCAAATGAGAAATTGGGAAAGCGTGCAAGTGGCGTCAATCGACTGACTGGCGCCCTAGCTTCCAGTAGCCAAAACCGATCTAAAACCCCTGGAAACAGTCAATACCACTGTTGCAAGAGAGGAACACTTGATTAACACTCAACCATGAGTGCATGAGGTGAATGAGTGCATGAGGTGCATGAGGTGCTGGAATGCATATATCGCCTTGCGCCATTTCACCAGACGTGCATCTAGCTACAAGGCCTGCAAGTTGTGGCGTGGCAAAGCGTGCAAGTGCGCGAAGTGCGAAAGCGTGCAAGCGCAAAAATGTGAAAGTTTTGTCGTGAACAAAGTTGGGTGTTGTCATTGCGTCTTCAAAGAAATCTTCAATCTCAGGAGTTTTGTGTGTGCCTTGTTGAGACTTGCTTTTTCGCTTGGATCGGGATCTCGTCTTGGCTTTACCCATGTCTGAGAAACTTGTTCGTCCAGAAAGTGAATTGTTGGACACAGATAAGCTTGGATGAAAAAGAATCATTGCGACTGTTAATCTAGCTAGTATTAATCTGCAATCAAATCATTCATGCATTCACATCTCTCTCTCTCTCTCTCTCTCTACTTTGATGCATATCACACTTGCTAACCCTAGCCCTAACCCACACCGGTTCTCTTGTCGTCGACACAGCACAATCACGCACGTAGATTTGCGTACGCATGTCAATGCGAAACACATGGTACACTTTTCATCTAGTGTGATGGTATCTTTGGTGGCGATTTTTCTGCCGCCGTCGCTTTCTCGACGTGGCCTCATCATCTTGTTGCCAACGAAAAGGAAGAAAAAGTCGCGAGCAATTGCAAAAAAAAGACAACAAAGGAAACAATTGCTGCATACATCAATAGCAGTAAAGCACAAGTAGATAAGATATAAGATGATTGCAAATACAGGAAGCGCACCGCGCCTTCAAGGAGGTTTCATTACGCTCGACACTGTCACTTCCAAGGTACGCCGCTGCTGTGATATTATGCTTTAGCTTGACTTTTGGATCTCTTCGAGTGATTCGCTCACCCAATCACTCATTTAAATTTATTACTTCTTTCTGCTTCTCTTCTCGACAGACCGACGTCAAGAACCGCCGCACCAAGGTCGTCTGCACGATGGGACCGGCTTCTTGGTCCAAGGAAGGTCTCGCCAAGTTGATGGATGCTGGAATGAATGTTGCGCGTTTGAACTTTTCGCATGGTGATCATGAGGCTCATGGAGCTACGTTGGATCGTCTTCGTGAAGTTGCGGCAGAAAAGTCTCGTAATATTGGTGAGCAGTGAATATTGATTATGTTAAAATTGTTGCTGTGTGTCGTCGTCCTGCATTGATTTTCTAACTCTTTGCCTTTCTTTATACTCTTTTCTTTCTCTTCATTCTCTCTTTACACGCGCAGCCGTGCTTCTGGATACAAAGGGACCGGAGATTCGTACGGGCTTCTTTGCCGACGGCGACAAGATTCATTTGGTCAAGGGCGAGTCGCTCATTTTGACGGCCGATTATTCGTTCAAGGAGATTCCAAAAGCTGGCTTGTTCGTATCCGACGCTAGCGACAAGTGTCAATGCGGGACAGCAGATTCTTGTCGCGGATGGATCGTTGGTGCTCACAGTCTTGTCCTGTGATGCCGCGCTCGGTGAAATTACCTGCCGCGTCGAAAACAATGCATCCATTGGGGAGCGCAAGAACATGAACTTGCCCGGAGTGGTCGTCGATCTTCCGACCTTTACCGACAAGGATGTGCACGACATTGTCGAGTTCGGTATTCGTAAAGGCGTCGAATTCATTGCGGCCTCGTTTATTCGAAAAGCTGAAGATGTTCGCAAGCTCCGAAAGCTGCTTGCGGACAATGGTGGATCGCAAATCAAAATCATTTCCAAAATTGAAAATCAAGAAGGTTTGGAGAATTACGAAGATATTTTGGAAGAGACGGACGCTGTCATGGTGGCGCGTGGTGATTTGGGAATGGAGATTCCGGCCTGCAAAGTGTTCCTTGCGCAAAAGTACATGATTCGCGAGGCGAACATTGCTGGAAAGCCGGTCATTACCGCCACGCAAATGTTGGAGAGTATGATCACGAATCCCCGTCCGACTCGTGCCGAATGTAGCGATGTGGCCAACTCGGTGTACGATGGAACCGACGCTGTCATGCTTTCGGGGAAACGGGTGCGTTTGTTGGAATGTTTGTGTTGTTGTCTACTGGTATTGTAGTATGTTCGTTCGAGTGTGCTTATCATTTTTCATTTTTTTATCTTCACAGCCAACAGTCCACACTTTGAAGCTGCGGTGACAGTCATGGCGCGTACTTGCTGCGAAGCCGAAGGCAGCCGAAACTACAACTTGCTCCATCAGTCCATTCGTAACACTATTGTTTTGAAATATGGAAAGCTGTCGGTTGGTGAATCGATTGCCAGCAGTGCCGTGAAAACAAGTATTGATGTTGGCGCCAAAGTGATTATCGTGTTGAGTGACTCTGGGAAAATGGCAGGCTATGTCGCCAAGTTTCGTCCCGCGATTCCTGTGTTGATGGTCACACCAAACTTGGTCGCCGCGCGCCAAGCGAGTGGCTTGTTGCTTGGTATGCACACCATTTTGGTGGACACTTTGCAAAAGACGGACAGTTTGTTGGACGAGCTCATGCATGAGCTGACATATGCCGGTCTGTCGGAGGGCGACACTGTTTGTGTCATTGCTGGTCGTATGACGCAGATGAAGGAGCAATTGCAGGTTTTTACGGTTGGAGCGAAAGATGCCTATGCTTCTCATGGTCACATTGTAAGTGTGTGAGAGAATTGCTGTGATGCTATGCTCCTATGTGGCATGTCCCTAACTTTGGTTGATCTTTTCTTGCAGCAAAACGGTGGTGGATTCTTCTTTTCTCGTGGTCTTTACTTTCCTATTCCGCTTAATCAGTGAATGTGAGCGCATTGTTTACACGTATCACTTTATAATATAGCCTGAGCTCCATCATGCCATTTATTGCAGTTTAGTTGCTAGTTGCTAGTGTTGCCTAAGGTGGTTTCAAAGAACGTTTGAGTTAGCCCCAAATCGTGACTCGTGACTGCCTGTCCGTGTCCGTCGCTTTGGCGCGCTTTCGGAAGATCGACACGAAAATGAAAGTGCCAAAACCAACACCACAAAGATACAGCATTTGATATTATTTCACCAAAAGCCATTCAACAACCATGGGAGGAAAGAATAGACACCGAAAAGAAAAGCGGAAACAAAAGAAGCATGATTCGGAAGCCGGCGAATTAAAAGCACCACCTGCAAAGAAACCAAAGATCTCCAAACGATCCGATGATGTTTCGAATCCTCTCTTGACGCAACAAGCACAGTTTCTCAACAGTCTTTCTGTCGAAGAAAAGGCTTGCTTCTTTTCTGATGATCTCGTAACTCCGGAACGCCGCGCTGAAATTTGGATGGAACAAGCGGATCTCGGGGAGCGACTGGTTCGTGAATATGCGTGGGCGACACCCGACGACCGCGCGCTGCGCGTTTTGCAGAATTTCAGTCCATTGATTGAAATTGGCTGTGGATCGAATGCTTACTGGTGTCGCATGATGGTACAAGCAGGTATTGATGTGATTGGTTTTGATAGAGATCCGGAACAAGGCGGAAAGATTCCAGTGCATCAAAAGGTTCGAACGAAGACAACGATAATAAGCGCACTTCTTTTACGACCCGAAAAGGTGGACCGGAAGTGCTGCAGAACCCAAAGTATTCCAAGCGGACACTGTTTCTCTGTTATCCAGACGAAGATGTAATCGAGACGGATGGGGACGATAACGACGACGGTCAACCTCAATCATTGGGAGCTGCCTGTTTGGAGAATTTCCAAGGCGATACAGTCATTCACGTCGGGGAATTGTTTTCCGATGCATCGCTTTCCATGGAGCAAGCTCCTTGGGGACGGTCTTCAAGCCCCGAATTTCAGCAATTGTTGGCTTCAGACTTTCACTGTATGTTGCACATGCGTTTGCCGAATTGGTTGCACACTCGTGATAGTCTGTCCGTGTGGCGACGTTCCAAGACTTGTTCGATTGTCTTTGCGGCCGACGAGGATGACAGTGATGACGATGAGGATGAGGAATATCATTATCGACATGTTCCTCCGGAAGAGCAGTTACCATTGGATCGCGCAGCACCATGTCTGGCGCATTTACTGGAGGAGAGGACGGAGACGATGACGCCTCGAGAGCACCACGCGGTCGAACAAAAGAAGGAAAAGAAGGAACCCGAAAAGACGAAACAGCGAGATGACGACAATGGAAACGACTACTCGAGTCCTTGGTAGTATCAAATAGATTCTGAGTTATAGATTGTAGAGCAGACGTCAACAACATATTGGTTTCCTAACTAATCGTTTTATTTGTAATGAGGTCTTTCGTGAGAACCATCCGTCTGCGCCAAATCAAGCTTGACACCCGTCGGTCTTAGCTTTGCTTGTAAAAGTTATCTCCGTTCGACCCGCAAAAGTCTTTTCCCGGTGCTGGTTTGAATGTGCTCGATTCGTTGACAGTGACTTCTCTCCTCATGCTTCCATCTCCGCGCGATGTATACGTTGTTTTGGTGGTTTTTGTCCAAGTTCTCTCGCTGACTGGAAGTGGGGAATGGATGGTAGTTCTTCGGGCATTTGATTGATTGACTGATTGATTGATTGATAGTTGTTGAGTAGAGATATTGTTTGCTTGACTTGCGTGCTTTATCCTCACCGCGATTCGATGGTTGTTGTTTGTTTTGTGTTGTTCTGTGCAAGATCGAAAATGTCTCGTGTCTTTTGGAGAAAGTGTTGCGAGGTTGCGAGGTCGAGGTCATTCATTCCTTGCCCGATGGATTTTGCACCCGTCGCAGCGGCTCTTTACAAGCCACTCCGACAACACTTTGACATATTGTAACTTCCGTTGCTTTGAAAACGGCACTTATACATATGAAGAATTCGTTCATTTCATTCAGCACTGGTTTTTCTTTAGACAGGTGCAGCAGTTGGCGCGTGAGCATGGGTTCCTTTACTGTACATCCATCGCGCATTCAAGTCGCTCGTCGGCAAACGACAACAACGAAATCAACAACAACAACAACAACGACGACGACGCATAGAATCATTCAACCGCATCAAGCAAATCTTTTACGCATGCTTAGTGGTTAATTCTTTACTCAAGCCTTCCCAATACTCTTAATTAATATGGGCTGCAATGCGAGTAAACAACAAGCGACGGGCGGCCATCCAGTTGACGAACGAGCAGCAACAACGGCAACCAAAACAAATGCAACACTTTCGCCTTCTTCCAACAGCAAAGGAGGAAAAGTCCTCGCAACAGTAACAATACTATAGGCAGTAGTCTGAGAAGAAGCAAGAGTCAAGACGAAGGAAAGATATACAATTTACTGTTAAATGCCCAACAAAATCCGGCCGAAGCAAAGACGATTTTACCCGACCATGTTCCCATTACACCGACCAATGCTTCGTATCGACATCCCTCGCATCACGCGACGCCGCTGCACGTGGCTGTCAAATTACTTGACACGACGGCGACCAATGTACCAGCGGTCATTAAAGTCTCTTGAAAGCATTTCCCAATGCTATTTTCACAAAGGACGATCGAGGCAATATTCCATTGTATTATGTATTAACGTCGCAGTCGCAGCGTTGGGAGGCTCGGGCCATTGTGTTGGATTTATTGGTGGGAACGGATCAAACGAGTTTTACAACCGAGTTCTTACAACGCAACAATCTAAAGTTTGGCAAGGACAATGAATGGTCTGCTTTGTACAAGGCCATTCATTCGCTGTCGGATGACTTTGATGCTGCCGGGCCGACTGTTTTGTACATTCAGACATTGCTGGCGGCGTTTCAAGATACCAGTTCGGTCGTGTCCAAAGGAAACGCCAGTGATGGAGACAAGCCGTTGAGCTTGTTGTACCGCCGTTTTACGCGACAATTCGATTTGGCAGAAAAGTTCTTTTCCGGAGACAACAGTCGGCCGGAAGTCGTAGAACACCGTCAGAAATACAAGACAGCGGCAGGCAATACATGGAAAATCATTGAATCGCTCTTGCAAGATGGATTGGAAACGGAGAACCCTAACAACGTAGAAGAGGAGGATGTGGAAAGTCCATTCCGGACAGTACATTGTGCCGTCCAAGTCGAAACACCGCCGGATCTATTGCGTTACATAGTAGAGACCAATGCGGAAGACTTGGGCATGCCGGACCAAGCGGGGAGGTTACCACTGCACTATGCGGCTCTTTCCAAGCCTCCCGGCGATAAAACTCGTTACCCGGCCTATTATAGCAAGTACGTTGTCGATGAGCTTCTATACAAGTATCCGGAAGCGGCTTCGTGTAAGGACAAGGATGGGAATTACCCGCTGACATTGGCGGTCCGCAGTGGCAAGCAGTGGATTGGTGGTGGATTAAAGTCATTGCATGAAGCCTATCCAGAGGCGCTTGAACAAATTAACTTGGATACGCACGATACCTTGCGACAAGCTTTGAGTCTCGACGAAGCGAATGGATCTTCACCGAAGGAAGAAAAGGATTTGGACATTGTTCGAGATGAGCACCATGACGCCATCATGTTGGTGCAGCAAAAGAATGTCGAAGTTTCGGAAGTGGTCACTAGTTTGTGGGCACACGAAGAAGATCCCGGTGTGCAACTGCTGGGATGCGTAGCATTGTCACGGATGATTACAAACGCAGATGGTAACACGAACCAAATACTCCGGATAGCCATGTCAGCGGTACCTGCAGTAGTGAACGCAATGAAGGCGCATTGCAATGAGCAGGTGGTCCAGGAAAAGCGTGTGCCACACTGAAAGGTTTGGCAGTCTGCGATGGCCGCCGTGAAGTGTCGTTTGTGGCGAGTGGAGCTGTCGCGGCGATTGTCGGGGCGATGCAAGCTCATGTTAGCGACTATGCTGTGCAAGAACAGGGATGCGGAGCACTGGCCCAGATTATGAAGTACGGCGGCGATGATCGAGCAACCATTGTTGCCAGTGTGAGTGGTGTGACAGCAATTGTGAATGCAATGGCGGCTCATCCTTCTGTAATGGCAGTCCAGCAAAGTGCATGTGTCGCTTTGAAGGAACTCACCGAATTTCCGCATGCCAATATTCCCGAATTACCACGATCTCATTTGGAACCTTTGCTGGAATCCGCACGTCGTCAATTTCCGGACGAATGTGAACCGGTGGTGAAAATAGTCGAGTTGAGACTCGCTCAATAATATTGTAACTTGTCTTCTTATGTTATGGATGTTCTGTGTGCTATATTTGTCGTAGTCAAAGTCTTCGATTTGATAACTGCTCATAAAATTTCGATGCATGCGATTATAAAGCGGGAATCGACGTAAAGAAAACCTGTACTTTCCAAAACGGTCAGCATCGAAGCATCGATAATCTTTGCGCGCGAGAAAACAACGTACAGATAACCTGTGCCCTGCAGAAAGGCACGCATCGAAATTCCATGCGGGCAAGAAAACAACGTAAATAAAGCCTTTACCTTGCAAAACGGCACGCAATTGAAATTCTATGCGCGTGAGAATAGGACGTACAGAATTTCTGTATCTTTGAAAACGTAAATAATTCGGCCATCGCCCACCTATCGCTTTCATTATTTGCAGCACATTCATAAACGTTTGTTTTCTCCCGAACAAATAAATATTACATAACAATGAGCAACAACAGCACATTCGTTCAAGATGTATTAAAGGGAGTGCAAACAGAAGACGACGTTTCCAATGCCTTTTTGAATTAGCCAATACGCCTGTCGTTGTATATCGTTTGCCCAATCAAAATAATACAACACTCCAAATTCATCAAGACAGTCAAGTCCAAGAACAACACACGGGCGGGATTGTTTGGGAAACGAGCGTTTTACTACTCAATTATCTACTATCAGCAAATGGAAATGTAGGAAAGAATGTTCTCGAGTTGGGTGCAGGTTGTGGACTGCTCGGCTTGGGCTTGGCCTTGTCCAATTCTTCTCTCAGTGTCACTGTCACCGATACAGCGCAAGTCGTCGCTCAAGTGCACAAGAATGTAGCGTTCAATCTATTACAAGAGGAATCTCGAATACAAGTTTGTGCACTCGACTGGAGACAATTTCAACAAGACGCCACGAAAGCGTCGTTATCAGCGTCTAGTTTCGATACACTCGTGGCGACCGATGTCTTGTTTTCACCCGAGTTGGTCCAACCCTTGTTGGAAACGATGCAATATTTTGCCAAACCAGACGCGTGCATGTATTTATGTGTCCAAATCCGCTGCGCAACCTCGCATGCGTTATTTTGCAACGATTGGGGAATATGGCTGGAGAAGCACCGAGCTGACGGAAGAGTTGCGCGAGATACCAGAATGTGCGTGGGGAACATGGATGGGATGTTATTTATTTCGATTGACGCGCGTATAAAAGTAGAAGAACTAACAAAAGTACATGATTGGTGCTTTCCTTTGCTTACTCTTGAAGTTGTTCTTCCGAGACGGGTGCATCCTCCGCCTCCTCCACAACAGTTGTCGTCGTTTCGACAATGGTTTCTTCCACAACAGGAGGTGCAGCATATCCTTGTATTTGTTTTCGCAAATCTTCCAACTTGGCATTGAGTTCTTGAATCAAGTGCGCATTTTGTTCTGAGACTTCCATGCACGTGATCCATCCTGTATTCATGCCGTTGTCGTGTTGGTCGATTTGGTGCTTCCACAATTCGTAATAATCGTGCAAGGTGGCTTGCAAATAATTCACTCGTTCAATCATTTCTTGCCATTCCGCAGACTGTTGTAATGGCGGTGGTAGCGATGTGGAATAGATGGTGGATTCATCCGAGGCAGCTGCCGTTGAATGCTCACTCAACTCATTCCTCTTGTTTCCAGTAAGAATCAGCAAGACGCGAGCAAACAAGACTGCCACGACAGATTTCACCAGTGACTCCGATGTCGCTTGCCAATCCAAACTCTTTTGTTTACTCGATGCTATTGGGAAAATCTCCTCCAAATCGTCATCAAAGGAAACGGAAGCGAGTAAATTGGTCGGTACGTTGCGACGGTTAGTGGAAAACGAACCGAACGGTTTGGCTTGAATGGGATCGAGCCAAAGCAGCAGTAGGAGAGGAATAATAAAAGAGATGTGCAATTGTAAACGAATCATGATAAAGAAGTTAACAAGAAGAAAGTGTTGCGGTTTGCTTTCTTGTTACTGTACCTGGTATTCTCGTCTCTCTTTTCCTCTCCTTCGCAATTAAACGACAAACGACAAACGACACTGTCCTAACCCGGAGAATCGACTGTACTCTAAGACACACACTCCGCGAAGCATTGAAGTCGCAACACGAAACGCCCCTAAGATCGGCTGACGCACGTGACGTGGTGTGTGACGCACGCAACAGGTTCGAAACGAAAATACAACAGGGACTGACGAGCGACGGACAGGTACTGATTGGGTCACAACAACTGCGGCTGTTCGCTTTTTCACCAACGAGAATTTTTTGATTTTTTTCTCCACCGCTCATTTCTTTTGCTGGTCCAAAAGAAAACCGAAACGAGAAAGATTTGCTGTTTACATTCGTTTCTCACTTGATCCAACGAGCGAGTGTTGTATAACATTGTATTGTAATCATACACGCATCACAACGAATGAGAATCATCTTCAGCCTCTTGTGCCTATCGGTTCCGGTGCAAGCCGCCGCCTTTTCTTCGATTGTTGGCGGCGCCACCGTCGCCAAGCCGATTGACGCCGATACTTCGCACGTCGGTGAACTCTCTCGCTGCAAGTCAGTCTCAACAAAGTGCGCGACGCTCCTCTCTTGCAAGATTTGGAGAAACTGTCGAGCGTTCTCGGAGAAATTGTACAACAAGAAGATGCGTTGATTCATGATTTGTATCAAACATTCCGTCAGCTTGGTTTGGATCGTGCGAATGGAGATACCGAGGCGCTCCCGAAAATGATTCAAAAGCACAACAACTCTCGGCCCCGAAGCACTTGGAGTCATGCGAACCTTCAGCATCATGCTCAACCTCGTCAATTCGGCCGAAGTCCATCATCGCAACCGAATGACGCGCCAGCACGATTCATCTATTGGGAACGTTACGGCGGGACCTTTGCCTCTCAGTGACGATTCCATGCGCTTGACTATGGAGTTACTATTGCAGAAAGGAGTTTCGCCCAAGGAAATATGCAACAGCTTGCGAAGCAAAAGGTCGAGATTGTGCTCACCGCCCACCCTACTGAAGGTTTGTTTTAAATTTGAATACATTGGGAGTCATCAACAAATTCACTTCTCACACACTAAATTACTACAGTTCAGCGCAAAAGTCTGCTCCGCAAATATCGTAAAGTCAGCGATTGCTTGATGCAGTACGACAAGGCTGTTTTGGAGCAGAACAAATTTGACGCCTATCAGACACAGACGGATCTCAAACGCATCATTAGTAGTATTTGGGGAGCTGATGAAATCCGTCGTTTGAAACCGACACCTCAGGAAGAAGCTGCCGGCGGCAATGCCGTCGTCGAGAGTACCTTGTGGGAAGCTGTGCCAGCGTACTTGCGTAAGCTCGATCAGCAGTGCCAGCTCACGCTGGGAATGCGATTGCCCGTAGATACGGTGCCCATTAAATTCTCTTCGTGGATTGGAGGTGATCGCGACGGTACGCTGAAAACGAAAGAATGATCGATTGATATCTGTTTTGCCTGTATTTGTTGTTACTCACTTTCCTCGTCATCCTCACAGGCAATCCAAACGTGACGCCCCGAGTTACTCTTGAAGTCGTTTTGCAACAACGACTTCGAGCCGCCCGATTGCTCTTGCAAGATTTCTATATGCTTTTGGGAGAGTTGGGCATTAGTTATCGCTTTTCGGACCGATTGCTCGAATACGCAGCCACCATTAAGGAATCGCATCACGAGCGCGAAAAGTATCGTCGTGTCATTGGCCACTTGATTCAACGTTTGAGTCGAACAGCTCGTGAGTACGAACAGCAGTTGGCCGCTTTGAGCACGGGAAATCAGATTCCTCTTGCTGAGGTGCAAGCGGTTCCTGGCTGGGAAAAGGTGGAACCGATTGTTGATTTGGATGAAATTATGGAGCCGCTCAAGATCATGTATGAAAGTTTGGTCGAGACGGGTTTCGGTTTGGTTGCCGATGGGCATTTGTTGGATGTTATGCGTAGATTGCGTGTCTTTGGGTTGAGTCTGTTGCCGCTGGACATTCGTGAGGAATCGACCAGGCACACCGAAGCCTTGGATGCTATCACACGCTGGTTGGGCATTGGAAGTTACAAGGAGTGGGACGAGTCAGCACGCTTGACGTGGTTGCAAAGCGAATTGGCCAACAAGCGACCATTGTATCCTCTTCGCGACTTGGATAAATTGGGATTTGATCCGTCTGCAATCACGACGCTTCGCACATTCGAAACTATCAGCCAGTTGCATCCGTCGTCCATGGGCGCTTACGTCATCAGCCAAGCACAGACTGCGTCCGATGTCTTGGCCGTCATGTTGTTGCAAAAAAATTACGGCATGAATTCTGGCAACGGCAACTTTATGCGTGTGGTCCCATTGTTCGAAACATTGGATGATTTGCTGCGTTCACCCTCTGTCCTTCAGACTCTTTTCACCATTGGTATCTATCGTGGTGAGATCCAGAATCAACAAGAAGTCATGGTGGGATACAGTGACAGTGCTAAGGATGCGGGTCGTCTCGCTGCTTCTCTCGTCTTGTATAACTCACAAGTCGCAATGGCTCAAGTCGCCGCAAAGCACAAAATCGATCTGACTTTTTCCACGGCAAAGGTGGAACCGTTGGACGTGGTGGAAACCCGAGTGTCTACCGAGCCATTCTATCCCATCCTCCCGACACTATCAAGGGTCGCTTCCGTGTTACTGAACAGGGTGAAATGATCCGACAGAACTTCGGAACTGTTTGGATTGCTGAGCGTACCTTGGACATTTACACGGCTGCCGTATGCCGCGAAGCGTTCGAGGAACATGTGATTCCTAGCAGCAAGTGGCTTGATCAGATGCAAAAGGTGAGCGACAAGTCATGTGAGGATTACCGTTATCTAGTCCGAACCGAGCCCCGTTTCGTGCCGTACTTTCGACAAGCCACACCAGAGCTTGAGCTGGGCAGTTTGAACATCGGAAGTCGCCCCGCAAAGCGCAACCCAAAAGGCGGTATCGAAAGTTTGCGTGCGATTCCTTGGACGTTTGCTTGGACGCAAACACGTACCCTGCTGTCGGCATGGTTGGGTGTAGGTGCTGGATTGAAAGCAGAAAGCAAGGAGGAGTTGGAAACCCTGCGTGAAATGTACAAGGAATGGCCTTGGTTTCGTGAAACCATCGATCTGATTGCCATGATCTTGAGTAAAACGGATTTCAGTATCAGTCGAAACTATGATGAGCAATTGGTAGACAAAAGAATGGACTCGACAAGCTGGGTGAAGAAGTCAAGACTAAACTGGTAGAAACGCGTCAAGCTGTTTTGGCCGTCACCGAATCCAAGGATTACGGTGGCGCACATTCGGAACTGATGCGAGCAAGTAGCACCATTCGTCATCCATACGTGGATCCCATCAACGTTTTGCAAGCAGAGCTGTTGAAACGATTCCGAACCTTGGAAAAGAAAGAGAACTTATCAGAAGACGAAGAAGAAGAGAAAGAAATCTTGAAAGACGCGTTGATCTTAAGCATCAACGGTATCGCGCAGGGTATGCGTAACAGCGGTTAATGACTAAATATGATTATCATCGCATTTCACCTTTGCAATGTACCCCGCTATTCTGTTTGAGATGATTTTCTCGGATGAAATTACAAGCCGCAAGCTAGTCGCTGTGACGACTACATCCAGATACCAGATACCATTCTATTGGTCATGCCGCATCAATATTACTACAACCCTTATTATCGATCTCGAAGAATCCAAACATCATCCAGAACTTGAGTGCTCGTTTCGTTCACTGTTTGCACGTACTCAAAATACAACGCACTTGCATTCGCCACTGTCATTCTCCCATATCCAAACACGCCTTTCAAATAGGTTTCGGTCCATGGCGCATCGTACAAATCCACTGTATCCAAATGCGCCCCCGCCGAGCCGACGGTAATATGCATGGGCGCCCCATCATGGCCACACCAACTCGCATACAGACCATCGCACGTTCGAAAGTACGAGTGATAATGTCCACTCAACACCACATCCACTTGATAATCGTAGAGCAAGTCTTCGATCTCAAAGCGCAGAGCTATTCCACTCCATTTTGATCCCATTTGGCTTCTGCGTGATACAAGGGTCGATGTATTTCAATCATTAGCCATGGATGCACATTTCGATCCACAATGGACAATGCGTGCATCAAGAACTCGTATTGCCGTGAACCAGGACGTAAGTCGTGTTCACTGGACAAGACAATGGTATGAACGATACCCATGTCGAACGAATACCAAAACACACCATTCGAATGATTGAACGAAACCGGCATGGTAAAATGTTTGGACGTGGGAACACCACATTCGCCACCACTGTCATTTTCCATGGTCCCCAAGTGGGATGATATCCTGAAACAGCACCACTGGGATCCAAACCAGACACACGTGACGTCCAATAATCGTATTCATGATTGCCCACAGCAATCATCAATGGCACCTGCGTTGTGTACGGCTGAATCATGTTGAACCATGCATCCCACAAGTGCGCTGCGCCATTGGCGTACGACAAGTCACCCAGGTGATGCACCGCCATGACATTTGGGTCGGTCACTTCCCGCGCAATCGCTGCCGCCGTCCATTGACTTCCGTCGGTCGCTACACCTTGGTCTCCAAAGACCAAATACGTGTAACTATTGGATTGCGCAAAACCCGGAACCGTCCATGTATACATCGGACTCCAATCAATCCCTTGTCCACCAGCAACGCCAACTTGATACTCCATGACCGTCCCCGGAATCAAATTCTCCACCAGTACTTGATGCAAGACACCCGGCGACTGAAATTTCCCGGGTTCTGTCTGATTGGCCGGCTCGGAACACAAATCAGCCGCTGTGTAGGTCGTACTCGTGCCCGTGACTTTTGCCCCTTGCCGTATTGTAACAGAGGAGTACCGCTGGTGGCCGTGACAAACTGAACGATATAAGCATCCGTGCGATTTGTCATGGCCCAATGAATGGCCGTGGTTCGTTGCGGAGCATGAAATGAGATTGTAGTTGAAGCATGTGCTTGCAAAAGAAGGGATTGTTGTAAATGTTGCGGATGATGATGATGTCGATAGAGAATGAATTGACACGCATCGGCGCGTGTGACAGGAATGGTTGAATCGTCCACGAGGACGTGCTTTGTGCCGTCGCTTGAACTTGCGCCATGGTGGCGACTTCCAATATTTGCCACTTATTATTGGTATTATTGGTATTTGATGTTTTGTCGAATGCTCTTGTTTCTCTATTATTTGATAGGAACAATGCAAGACGAGCCAATCATCGGGACGCACGTTTGTAGCATCCCACGACAAAGTGATCGAGTCGCCTCGTGTAATGCGAGAAGGAGTGACTTTAAGATTGTTGAATGTGAACTGATGTCATCATATGAATTCGTTTCGACATTTTATTATTTGAATCGAGTTGAAAGGCTTTGAATTGTGCATAGGTCGGATTGTCGAGTGCATAGAGTAATGTATTTGTTTCTGGATCCATCAGTTTAAGAAGAGTCGGTAATATTTCGTGATGAGTGCTCGTCACGGATGCTGCAGTATTCGTAATTATTCGAGAAGAATTGAACCACCGTACACGCTGAACAAAAGCTACGGCAAGGATCAGCGACACCATTGTTGCAAAGACTACCGGTAATATTACGCATTGCGGAAAGCCGTGCCGCCGTCGTTCGTCTGAATCATAATCATGATCATTATCATCATCATTATCATCAATCGGTTCATACGAGGCTCGTCGTTTGAAGGAAATTGGAATATTTGCAATCCTTTCATTTGTTAGAAAATACTTGTGTGTGTGTTTTGTGAATGTACAATACAACTGATCGGGAGCATTTAAAAACAAAAATAATAGAGAGTGCACTTATTGCAATGCACAAATAAAACAGCAAACGAAAGAAAAAGTTGCTCGTCGTGGTGAAAGATAATTTCATTCACGCCAAATGCCAATCCCATCATCCTTATGGTGTCGTTATTACAGTATCGCACATAAAGTATTGGTACGACGGACGCGGGGCAAGACTCAAGTGAAAATACAACTGCGAATAATAAATACCGCTCCGATAGTCGCGATGCAGGAAACTCACGATTTCAATGACCATGACCCTTCGAACGGACTCTAGAAGGAACTGTACACTCAACAAGCCCAACCAAATCACGTTCTTTCTTGCCTTGTTTTTTTTCACCTATTGTCGTTGTTTCTATTCTCATCCAGTAATCAACCTTTTCGCCTCTCCTTTCTTTACAATAATACTAACTACATATAATACAATCAACAATGAAATGGACGACAGCCACAACAGCAATCAGCTTTCTGCTGCTAACAACGAAAACAACACTTTCCGACATTGTCATGGAAAATGAACTCATTGTGGCAAACGAAGTCTTTGATTTGAATTATGCACTCGACAGCGAAGTGGAAGCCTCTCGACAACGCAATGAGACGCAATTTTATTGCATCTTTCGTTCCAAATGGACCATGGAAGATCATCCGGAGCATTTTCCGAAATTGGCGCGCTTCTCGACGCCCGTTTTGTTCTCCACACGAAACAGTATACGCCCTTTTGAAGAATCGGGAAGCGAATTATGGCGTTGAGATTCTTGCCGAGGTGCGTTGTGTGTGTGTGTGTCGAGTGTCGAGTGCATATGGACTATGTTGCTTGCGTCGAGCGTCTATTATTATTTTATTATTACTATTACTATTCTCACTCACAAACTCACATCATTACATATACTCACAACAGGAAGGATTCACTTCGAAAATGCAAGAGCAAATTCACCAAGCCGGTGAAATGGTCCGTGATTATGGAGAAGCCCGCGGCTTTTATCTCAATCGCAAACATTACGATTTGAATTTTGCGTATTTTCCTCCCATTGTCGTGACGGACGATCAGCCGTATCTCTCGGGCATGGCAGGATTCGATCCCAGTCCGGACTGGTTCACGGGCTTTACATGATGGATACACGCGATGAATATTCGGGCAAGTTTTGGTCGCATTTCAAAGTACAAACGTATCCGTGGGATGCCGGGACCGATGGAGGAACTGTGTATGACGACGTCGATCATGAGCTCGAATTCCCGGAACCCGTGCAACGCATTACACCCGAAAATGCACAAAACAAAATATTCGTCAGTCCCATGGGCGATGAAGTATTGCCCGTGGCCGAATTTGAATGCATTTTGCACACTTGTCCGTTGGAAGAACCGGCTTGCCGCAAACCCGACTGGCCTCCGAAAACGGTTGTGATCTCTTGGCCTATCCCGAATGCGACAATTACTGTGACCCTGAAGTCGACGAAGTGTGTGAGCGATGTGTGCGAGAAAGTATCTTGGATCCGGAGATTTTGTATTTTCCCGATTGTTGTGCGGCGGGTCGAGAACCCAAGACGGGAAAAGATTGTGCGGAAGGCGCAGTCATGCGGTGCCGATGGGTGGAAGTGTGGGGATGGTATCGCTCGTGTTGTTGGTGTCGTCGTGGCTGTCGTTTCTCATGATTTGAGCGCATTTGGTACTGTACCCGGTACTCTAGATAGTCAAGTAGAGTGTAATCAAAAACAGTTTTATATGTTCGGGATAATGAGCGTTCGATTACTCGTTTGTTTATTATTTTCTAGAGGAATTATGGAATGTGCAACAATCGACAAGCGCTGCCCCGAACTCTACTTTTCTCTCGCCACAACAGGTTGCTTGACGAAAAGATATCTTACTACTAGAGAAGTACAACAATAGCGCACGCGATGAATCAACGAATATCAATACTGGCGAGGAAAGAAAGAACGAAAGACACCATCTCTTGGGACGACTCACTCTTTGGTGCCCAATCGCGCGTTCATTGTAAGATGAACTCTCACGCTCGATCGCTCATCTTTTGGCATGAAAATGCCTCCTTTACTTTCAAACACGCCCTGATTGTAACACGCGAATGAATATACACATGCGAGAGTGAGTGAATGATCGAACGAGCTTGTGTTTTACAGAACACACGCCAAACATGACTACTTGGAGATGATGCGGTCGTTCCAAACAGTCGACTTTATCTGTCTTGCAGCTGTTAATCGAATTAATTGTTGCACGAAATAGAAGTATGAGTCTTTTCTTGAAGACGGACTGACTCTCCGTCGAGCGAAGAAGATATTCCGATCCAACAACGCAATCGTCATCGATTCATTTCTCTTTGTACAACGAGACGAGCAACTTCATTTGAGTCAACCTCTATGATTACCAAATGATAGTAGCAAGAAGAGAAGCAAGTAAAAGAAAAGAAGTAGTTGATACAGAAGCAAAAAATCAATCAATCAACATTCAATTGGAGAAAAGTGGAGTAAGTGCCGTCTCTCGAAAGGGACTGAAGCAGTTTTTCAGTCACGACCCGCTGGCACCGCCGAATTTCGCAGCGTGGCATCTCACAAACAAGCACACACAAAATAAAATAACGCAGCCGCCACCATGTCCGAGGACGAAGATGATCGAGAAGAAATAGGAATGGAGGACCCACACGATGATTTGTTGGATGTCGAACCGACGAAACAAGAAAAGTTGGAGGTACGATTACTGTGATGCAAAAAATATTGGAAAGCGCAAAATGGAACTCTGCCAACAAGTTCCATCTTGACCGGCGTTGCCATCGAGGCGCTGCTTGATTCCATTTTGACGCTCGAACGCTGTTTTCACGTAGAACGCCGTAAGAAATCCTGCGAACGCATGTGCGGCTTGAAATTCCTCGAGCGACGTTCACGATCGTTCTGTCTGGATTCCTGTGTAGGCGATCCCTTTGTTTTTGTACTTGTTGTATGATAATGATTGCGTTGAACGGAATTTGAGTTCGCCAATGTGGAACTCTACGTTGCCAAATTTTGTTAATTGTGATACGTGTTCGCAACCGATCCGACATTTAAGCTGACCCCATTTTTTCTTTTTTCCCCTCGCAATGAACAATAATAGATGCGCAAAGCCAGCAAAGCACCTTCGGAATGGCTACGATTGCTCTGTCGACAGTGGGCCGAGGAAAATGAAGTACTCGTGGAAACAACAGACGCCAAATTCATGGACTTCAAGCCCTACCTCAAGGGCATGTTGACATCGCAACTGCTGTGTCGTTTGTCGATTCCGGCCATGAAAGATCCCTTGGATGGGGTTCCGTGCAGCCATTTGATTTCTGGGAGATTCTCGGTATTGAAGATTCGTTTGATCGGGCCTACATTGTTTCGCAGGTACGCTATTCTATTACAACAGCAAGAATACTTGTCACACTCTGATTCGAAGACACTCACACTTTGATTGTTTCCAGGTCGAACGATTCTGTGCGATTTACAGCATTCGGGCGTTGACCATTGATGACGATAGTTTACCTCTCTTTTCAGGGGATTTGTCCAGTGCCGATCCCACCGCACTGGCGGCTGCGGCCGCGAATGCGGGCATTGTGTCACCGTCAGGAGGACTGTCGTATTTAGATTCGAATGCGACTGCATTGGCAGCGGCTGCGATTCTTCCGACCGATTCAAAAGGTTTGCGGCCAGATTCGAAATTGAAAGAACAAAAGCGGCTGTCGATTGAAAAGAAAGAACAAAAGGCGCGTGATCGGGAAGCCATGGCACTGCGAAAGGCGAATGAACGTGCGCAGAGAGAAGCGTCTCGCGAAGAGCGCCGAAGAAAGAAAGTCGAAATTCGACAACAGCGTGAACGGTTTGCATCGGAGCAAAAGGAAGCGGCATTGAGACGCGCGGCTGAACTGGTCTGTTCGAATCGAGTGCCGATTGAAATCACACGCGGCGCAGCAGCTGCCAAATCCGTGTTGCCCGCACCAGTGCCCCAGTTGCTCCTCCCGAAGATGACGCGTCCAAAAGAATCGTTCCGCAATTGTCGTTTCCACAGCAGCCGACCTCGATCAGATTGTCACGCATTCCAAGAACCTGTGGGCCAAATACAATGCGATTGCAAAAGAGCACAACCAAAAGGTCAATTGGGCGACCGTGGCCAAAGAGCTTGGCATTCATGTAAAAGTGAGAGAAGTATTCGCGCATGCACTTTAGAGCGGAACAACGGGGATTTGATTGGGTCAAATATGGGGACTGGAAGATTAAGGATCATCCCGAAATTTTCTTGGAACCGACTCAGGCGGAGCAAAAGCCAAGATGCCCCACCCCACCAGATGCTAGTACGACTGTTTTGATTTCCGACAGCAACCAAGAAGTTGCTTTCACAAACGGTGAACTCAATTCAAAAGACGCACATGATGCGGTTATAACGGCGGCCGCAGTGGTGGATGCGGCAGTCGCTGCGTCCGTAGTTGACGCGGCTCATTTGGTTGCGGATCCTACTGCTGGCTATGCGAGCGATAACAGTGGGGATAAGCACAACACTGTATCCATCTAGTATGAAAATACAACGTCCGTAAACTATAAAGCAAAAATAGATGTTATTATGTAGAATCGTCTACTCTAGCTGCGACGTTTCATCTGTCTGCTCTTCGAGACCCAAAACCTTTCGCAGTCGCTTGGAACGCACCTTGGCAAATTTGATCGAGTCTTCATATTTCATGAACGAGTCAATTCGTGTCTGATGGTAGCCCGAGTTGGCTTTCTTGGTTACTGGTTCGAGAACTTTGATGGTTTCTTCTCGAGACCATCCTATGTATTGCGCGCAAAAGGGAACTAGATTCTCCACGTCAGGTGTTCCCCATGAAAACTTGTCGGAAGAATTGTCCACAACTGTAACATGTTAAGATTGTTCAAACAGGACCATATAGGTTGTATCATCATAGCAGACTTACCAGGGGACATATATGCTGTAAGAACTCTGTCGCTAGGAAAATTACCTGGGGTTTCCCATCTCGTCTTTGCGCTGCGATGCTTTCGAGAAAACTCATCAAACTTTGATAGCCGCCCTTCTTTCTCTTTCAATTCTGTGGACGCATCTGCCAGAGGGTTGAACGATGTTAACCATTCACGAAAGTCCAAAGTCCATGTTTCGGACCTTGTGACATGTCAAACGCATCTAAAACTTCCATCGCATTGACAATACCGACCCTCGGACACCTTCTGTATAGTCTCCACCAAGCAACATGGCCAAGGCAACCATTTCGTTCCTTCCCAATGACATTTTTTTTCAGCATCAGACGCACGATATACTTC
This sequence comes from Fistulifera pelliculosa, assembly GCA_026008555.1. Classification (NCBI taxonomy): domain Eukaryota; phylum Bacillariophyta; class Bacillariophyceae; order Naviculales; family Stauroneidaceae; genus Fistulifera; species Fistulifera pelliculosa. The sequence goes on along the minus strand of BROJ01000349.1, from coordinate 12,380 downwards.
GACATATTTCATCTCGTCAAACATATTCTTGTAGATTGTATTTCCGCCAAAAACAAAGGCGTCGCTATCCTCTGTGACAATACCGTCGACTAGTCCCAACCTTTCCAACTCGACACATTGTGCCTCTGCTTCAGCTGGTGCTTCTACGTACGGAACGCCAAATAGACGAAGTAACTGCAAAAGAGTCTCGCGCATTTCGTCCCGCATTTCGCCAGCCCCATTTTCCTCATCCCGTTGTCGCTGCATCCTTCCTTCTTCGATCTGAGCATCTGTCAATGCGAGTATAGAGGATCAAAGCCCTCAAGAAGATCGAATGCTCTGCGACGTCTCTCGCCTTGATTCCTGAATGTACGCGGACCTGGGTTCTCTCATAACAGTGGCATCGTCCCGTTGCACAGGTACGTTTGCATCAACTTCAGCAGCCAAGTCAATTGTGTTAGCTTCAGAAGCAGTATCTTTACCGACGTCCGAGTTTCTGGATGGCGACGGTTCTACAGTTTCAATTATTTCAAGCCTCGTTTCATACTTCGTCACTGGTGATGCTTCGCTAGCTTCATGAACTTCTTTCATGGCTCGCCGAAACACGCGCCCCGCCCAGTTGGCTAGATTCGAAGCCGTCTTTTGAGCTTGTTCTAACGCCTCTGTATTCGACGTGAAAGATTGCGACAGGTTGCTGTGATCATCTGCAAAAGTGTTTCGGGATTCGTTCTGCGAGAAACCATCTGATTCAAAGCTGCTTGTATTTCTGAGCGCTGTTGGTTTCGTGATCGGTTTCATATACGATGGCTCATCGTCGTCTGTCTGCAAATTGTTCGATATCGCGTCGTTGTCATGACTAATCTTTGTCGGAGCAGCGTCAAAGGATTTCTTTACCACTTTTTCCGGTACCGGTCTTATGATGCCGTGAATCGATGAAGCATTAACGATGCGAACTTCGTCATCATCGCTGTCTTCTTCGTTTCCTTTCTTGCGAAGCTGCGAGTCATGATCATCATTCGCCGGCTCTGTAGCTATTTGATCTGTATAGATCCCAACTTCTTCTTCTTCTCTGCCGCATTGACCCTCAAAGTTGTTGATCTCCTCAGTCGCATCACCTTCCTCCCACTCAATGTCTGAATCGTCGTTGACTTCAATGGGGCTGCCTGCTGATTGCTTTGTGTCATTCAAATTATTCTTTGGTTGATCCCCAGCTCCACGTCCGAGTCGTCATTGACTTCAAAGGGCTACATGCTGGTGGCTTTTTATCATTCACGACATTCTTCGGTTGATACTGCCACACAAAATCCTCTGATACGTTGGCATTCCTCTCTGGCTCCGATTCATCCTCATATTCAACACTTTGCAGCGCTTCCGCCAATTGCTGATCCTGTAGCAATTGCTCCTGTTGGTAATCGCATCCATTTTATCGTCGGTATCAGTCTTCTCATTAGGCATCGTGCCCGCTGCGACCCGACTTTTCGATCCACAATCATTCAATGGCATCCGCGATTTCTTTCGATCCACAAAGAACCCACCGCCCATGTCTTCGTTTTCCTCCAAGGACGCCGATTCCGCAGTCTTCTTTTCATCGTAAACAACGAATCCTCCTTCTCAAGACTGTCGTCGGCAATGAAATCATTTTCCCGAATCAACTCGACCCGCACAGACTGATCATACGCCGTCGGCTGTCCCCATGCTTTTCGTTTCTTGCCTGTTGCATTATTACTCCCCACAGATGAATGTTGCGACACGATCGCTTGACGCAATTGACACGACTTTAAGAAATGTTTCAATTGCACTTGGGAAAAGTTTGCGGCTGCGCTGCCGCCGGCATGAATTCCTTGCGACTCTGCAATCGATACTGCCGTTGCATCTGTTCCAGTGCCGCCTTTCGTTCGTGTGACGGCATTCTCCATACCGACTGAATTTGCTGCTTCATGTCGTGTTGTGAATTATGTGTACCAGTATGAAATAATGATGTGTTTGTGTTCATCTCGTCTACTATTTCAAAAGTACTCTCTGTCGAAGAAGAATCATCGTCCCAATCATTGGGACTCGAATGATGTTGCTTTGCATCACCAACAGACTCTACTACATCTTCATTGTCCAGTATAATCACTTCTTCTCTCGGTTGCTCTAAAAAAGGTGGCGATTCTGAGCTGCGATCAATTCCGTCTTGTTGCTGTTGCTGCGGAGGCGGTTTCCTCCTTTGTGCACCTGGATCAAAGCCCGAAGCAAATGCCGCTGTTCTTGTATCACCATTATTCGCTGTCGTCGCGTCACTCCTTGTCTCTCTGACAACTGCACTTTCATTCTTCTTCTTCTCATTACTCTGCAACAACAACAACAACTGCTTTTGCAACAATTGCTTGGCCATCCGCTGCAAATTCCGCTCACTCCGTTCGTACGATTCGTCTTGACCTCGTTTGCGTCTCTTGCGCAAGGTTTGCAATTTGATTTCGGGCGTCTTGCCGTCCAAGACAAAGACGGGTCGTATATTGTAAAATGTTAATTTGCAGAGGCGGTGTAAAAATAATTTGATCAATAACGCAAACGTCGCTGTACTCGATTCTTGATTGTGGTTGCCTTCTCGCCGCCGCAGCGCTTGCTCGAGTTGAATCCACCAAATGCTCGCATCAATTGCGAGTACTTTGCCGGCTAGTGTTTCCAAGGATATGCGACGCCCGATGGGTAATAGTAATTTCCATAATCCTGCGACTCCCATTGTTGTTATGAATGTGTTGATATTTGTGAAGTATTTATGAAAGGAATGATATTGCCTTTTGGTTTTTGTGCTGCGGTTCTTTATTTTGGGCTTGGAAGAAAGTAGAAATCGCGGCGACAAGATTTTGGATCGCATCGAAACCCGAAAGTGTACGCGCGGTACGAACGCACGCATCGAAATTCTATGCTCGTGAAAATTGCACGTACAGAGTTCCTGTACGCGGACAAATTCTAACGCATCGAATTTCTATGCGCCCGTAAACATCAGGAGCCGAAAGCCTGTATGCGGCAAGAACGCACGCATCGAAATTCTATGCGCGTGGAGGAGACTTCTGAGTACCGGTCTGAAACTTTTGTCTATCAGCGAAACTATTTCGCTACTTCACATCATTCTACGGCTTTTCGTTTTCCCTCTTCAAATTTTTTTTTTATATTTTATGTAAAAAAACAACAATGTTGCGTGCCTTTTATTTTGTTGAACAGCAAAGGAAGCAAAGCAAGACTACTATTATTAAAACTATTTATTAGAATGAAAGAAGAAGAAGAATGGATCATGTCAAGCATTCTTCTTCATCTTCTTCAGCAAAATATCAGATTGTTTGGTGGATGTTAGCATCGTCTTGTTTTTTCGCATCACTTTACAATTATCATCGTTTGCATCCTCGACAAACGGCATTTTATTTATTTGGAGGCATCTAGAGGATGAATCTTCGAATACTCTCTCTTTTCGACATCAATCAACACAAAGACGACTGCAAACACAACATCACTCAAACGCACTTCCCCACGCCCGACGCGACTCTTGTACATTGTCACGAGCATGAATGAATACGACACTGGGAAACGGGCAACTGTACGAGGATCCGATCGCTTTCAAAACACCGTGCTACCTGTATTACAAGAATCCATTACCAGCATGTGGGAGTGGTTGCAGTCCGGTACGAGTGTTTCAACGACAGACAATACGCATTTGCACTTGTACTTTGTGGCACACTACAATGTCACTCGCGTTCATTTGTTGCAAGAACTGTTGGAGAAAATTGATTCCAAGCACTTGACACTCCAAATCTGGCACCAAGCCACGCCGTTGGGATATGATTACGGCAACAAAGAGCAACTGCGGATTACCGAAATTACGCGGGGACTGGCGCGGCAGCAGCGGTATATTATCAAAGACTTGTTTCTAGAATATGACATGGTCGTGGCATTTGAAGATGACATGTTGGTGCACGGCAGTGCACTGGAGCATTATTGGACGTGGACGGAAACATTGTATCATGGACGGAAAGGAGCACCCAAACAGGCGGACTACTCGAAAGGAGAAGCATCGACGCGATTTCATGGGGACATGACACTGACGCAATGGCAACGCATGATCCCTGGATTCATGCGCGTGGAAGCGCCGTTGCCCGATTTTGTGCCGACCACCAACAATCTCTATTCGCAAATTCCTCTCAATTACTTCTGGAACGGCAGAGAACAACACATTGATCCATCCTTGTGTTGTCATGCGTCTACTTGGAACGAACAAGTAAGAGCACGCATTCCATCGCATCCAACCGACTTGTATTTCTGGGAAACATCGATTGATGCCTTGGGCATTCGACAATTGCCGACGACCGATTGGGTCTTGTTATTGGCAGGCAACAACGATGCCTTGTATCCAAAAGCCGAATATGTGATTGGAGATTACTATCCCAACGACTGGTACAACGATACACCGCGTCCGGACCGCACCAAGAGTCGATACATGAGCAATCAAGGCGGATGGATGGGAACGCAACATCAAATGATGGAATGGCATTCGCATTGGTGCCCGGGTGGATTCTTGCCGCCTTTCTTTGCGCCTTACCACAAATACGATGGATTGCATTTGCAAAGTGTCGAATACTGGAGCGGCGGAGGACAATTGGCCGGGCCGCATGCGTGTCATTTGCAACGCATCATTCCGTTGGAGCCGACGGAATTCAGTCGGGCGTTGCTGTATCATACAAGTAACAACAAACAGCGATCACCGAATGTGCGGCACAAGTATTCGAGTCGGACGATGGATGAATTTTGGGCGCAGTTGAATGCCATTCGGCATCGAGCTGTACAAGTCATGAAGGAAGAACAAAAATGAAGTGAAGAAAGTCGCTTATTTTGGAATTGGATAGAAGAATGACATATCAGTTATTTTTGTTGAAACTGGCGCAACTGGAGCGACCTTTCGATGAGGAAAGAGTAGACATGAGGCGTTCTGAGCGTTGGTATACTAGTAGCTATTGTCCGCGACCATCAGATCTTGCTCTTTCTAGGTCCAATGAATCGATTTCGTATTCGCTACTGCATACGAATCGCGGTTTGATGTGCGCGGCAGTCCAGATTTACTCGACTCTTTGGCAAACAATGCTTGTCTAGGAAATAGAACATGCAACGAACAAGAATGCGTGCCCGATATAGATATTCTCATGTCTCGCGAGTCTTGTTTCGGACAATAGCAATTAATCAATACACTCTTTAATCAAAATGCTAACATGTGTAAAATGACATGTCAGATTCATACTCTTCTAGGGAAACGAATTGCTCGGCTGACAATAGCGTTAGCATAATCCGATTGGACGAGAGACCGGTACTGCTTGCTGGAAGCCGCTTCGCCGTAGCGGACCGACAGACCGTAGCGTTGAGACAGTTGACAAAGATGAGGCGTTATTGAATGAGACGAGAGCCGCTCACAACAACCGAAGCGTTTTGATCTATCGTATTTCATCTCCATTGCATTCATTATTATTATTTTTTTTTTACGGTTCAGGAAACTTTCTACGTTTTGAAACGTTTCTTTAGGGACAGAGCATGGGGACTTTACAACTGCAGTCGTCGCTGCGACTCGAGAACGCAAAAATGAGTTGCTATCTTCCAAAATCATTATTCTCGTTGTCATCGTCTTGTGCGTCCGAAGAGTTCAAACGTGCATGATTCAATAATTGCAACAACAAGGTCTGTTGCTCATTCATGGTGAAAGCATTGGTTGCCATCTGCTGCTGTTCCTGACGACGGAGAGCTTCCGTGTGTGTCAAGAGAAAGTTTGCTACTGTAGAGGACAGCGCCATGGACGACAACTGATCAAAGGGCGCTTGCGGCTGCTGCTGTTGGCTTCGATCAAAGGCGCTGAACGATTGCGAGGGGCCAAGCGAGCTCGGGTGTATGCTTTGGTGCAACAGGGCAGCAATCAAGTCACCTGGAAGAGCGCTCAAGGAAGAATCTTGTGTGAATCCTCTTTGTACACCTGCTTGCAAGAGGATCGGATGGTATGTATTTGAAACGAGCTGTTGCGAAGCGTTATTGAAACTGCTTGGGAGATACTGGGAATTTGTCGTTGACTGTTGTGTCTGTTGCGGAACATTGTTGAAACTGCTTGGGAGATAGTGGGAATTTGTCGTTGACTGATGTGTTATCAGAGCTGAGAGTCGAGCCAAGTCGGCGGAGAGATTGGTTGGTTGCTGCAATGTAGGCTGCAGCTCATATTGCCGGGGATCTTGCGGAAAGAGTGACGGAAGAGATTGATGAGCAGGGGAGCTTGTGAATTGTTTGCAGAAGAATCATCGCTTTCTTGCGAAACGGCAGAGTGTCGACTGTTAGCGGTCACCACTTGTTGGTCACCTCCATACACTTCTGTTTTCTTCGTTTGCTGCTGCTCTCTATACATGGAATCAAAGTCGGGATCGTGTCGTGGGCCCCAAGTGGAAGGTTGGGCGTCGTGCTGAACTCGTCGCATAAGATCAAGGAGCTCCGGTTCATCACGTCGGAAAGCTCATGATAGTACGTCTTATGATCACCTCCTATTCGTCGCACGCGCGAGAAGCCGTACAAATTCAATTGGCGCTGAAAGGAAGCAAACATGTGGTGTTTGAAATACAACGGAAGAACCTGGCGGACCAACTCTTTTCGGTCATGGATCGCAAATGACATTCCATGTGGTTGCCAGCTACAAATTTGCGCGTATCCTCGTGGTTCGGCCGCATTCAGCATCTCGTACAGTAATTTGGGGAACTGGGGCGGAACCCCGTGTGTTATTCCTTTTGTTGAGTCGCCTTTTGGGTTCATCGAGGCGGTAGATTGCAATCATGGAAAAAAAATAATGATTTCTGTTTCCTTGGTCTCCGTTTTTCAATTATTTGCTGGACGCTAGAGATGCACAATGCACATAAATCGCTACTGTGAATTTCTTACTACCAGTTGCTGTTCGCTGTTTCGTCTATATGGCTCCAAAGTACTCTACGTGTGACGCGGCTCCGAAATGAAACATGCTGTCAGTTCTTTGTCGCCAACTCGTTATGTAAAATGTACTGATAAACCAGCCTTCATCTAGGCTTTCGGAAAGGACGCACTGCAACTCTCGAGAAACGATACAGTAGGTGTCCAGCAATAAAATGGTTCACCTAATAAAGCGAACCACGAAGAACGACGAAGGAGGGAAATCTACAAGTTTCATAAATAATAATGCCGTCCAGAGTCCAGAATCATTGCATTTTCTCATGTTCGACTTTTCACCCGAACGAATGTGTACCATGTGCGTGCCTTTCCAAAAGCGCTCCTTTCGAAGATGAGAATGAAAAGAACAAATACAACTTCCTAACGGCTAATCTGTGGCGTTACATTTTTTTATAATAATTTATGAGTTCTGGGAGTCCTGACTTTTGCTTTCCAGCGCATCCACTGACCTCCTGGTTCCCGTCATGGGATATAGATATAGGGCCAGTCTTCTACCTTGTCACATCGTCCATCGTTCACGTCGTCGCTTGCCACTTTTTGCAGACCAGCCTCGAAACTGGATTCAACCGCATGTGGCTGCTCGTACTTCATTTAAAGATGCAATCGCACTTGTATTCAATCACTTGCACAAGGACTATATTTTGAATGACAAAGTCTTGAAGACGTCGTCATGCGTTGCGCAATCTAGAGCGAATACATGGCTGAAGGAATATAAATTATCCTAGCTCGTCCTCTAGGCCTCTAGGAGAAACGTGAATCATTTAATATAAAGTCTCTCTCTCTCTTTAGAGACCCTTTAGAGACTCTCCCTAGCCAGACTCGCCACTTGCCATCATGTCGGTGAAGCGCATCGAACATTGAGAAACGGCATTGGAGTTGGCGCGGGCCTCTCGCTCGGGGCTTTTCAAACTTTCCGATGCTGGTGATCCTATTCTGTACAATCTGGAAGTTGACTGTTGACTCCGGTGTCCGGTGTGAGCGTTGCCGACTTTGCGTTTGATATGCCCCCACCCAGGTGATCGGTTTTATACTCCGTAAGTCAGATGAGATGCCATCTGGCCCAAAGTACAATAAGCTATGGCTTCAGGATTTTAGACCAGTCAGTTTACGATCACGAGTATATAGGCCACTGGGTACCGGTCGTACTCGGAATTCAACAGTTTTCCATAAATCCAACTCGCTTTGGGACAGTTTTGGAACTGACCTCTGGCCACCATCATTATTTCCTCGACACACATACACAAAACAAATCATCCTTTCAGCAAAGCAATTGATTCAAACAACGCTCGTTCATATATTATTATCAATATCAATCAATGATGTTTAGCCGAGCTCTCGTTGCATTCCTCGCCATGGCGACCGCTTCAGCGGATCAGGTACGCTTGACTCGATCAAACAAGATGCGGTGAAAAGAAAACGAAAGGATCCACGAAACTGACTCTTGTTCTTCTTCTTTTTACTCCCCAGTCGCTCCGAGGCCGCCAGTTACTGACAGTTGATGGTACATACAACGCGAATGAAGGTCATGGTGTCGCTAGCCTTCCCATGTACACGGCTGGAAACAGCAAGAAATCTGTCATCGGAACGGCGTATTATGAACTCGATTGCGCGAGTTCCACCATGTGCGTCTCGGTCGTCTTGAAGAAGGGCTACAAATTGGACCAAGTCGCGGACAATATCTTTGTCAAGGATGCCAATCATCCTACTGCATCCAATCTCAAATACGAGAGCACATCGTTCTCTTACTACAAGGACGGAACACAAGGTTGGGAAGGTTGCTTTGCCATTCCTGCATCTACAACCGGAGATCGTCTGTTGGAAATCCACTCGAACTACGATAAGGGTGAAACCATGTCCACAGGAAAGCTCGCACAGGGTGCCGGACGCGCAATCAACTTTGCCCGGCCAACTTGGTCACGACGAACCAAGATACGGTTCCGAAAGCCCCGAGTTGCCGCCTGTCACCACCGTAGAAACGACTCCTATTATCATTGACGAAACGGACCCCAAAGACACGGGCTTGCCGAATGGAAACAACGAAGGCACTGAGGTCGTCCCTGCTCCTCCCAAGGAAGGTGGCTCGTTCGGAGACCCACACGTGAAAACCTGGACTGGTCATGTCTTTGACTTTCACGGGGCTTGTGATATTGTCTTGGCGCACGCGCCTGCCTTTAACAATGAACAAGGCCTCGACTTGCATGTCCGCATGACCATGCGTGATGACTGGAGTTACATTAGCGAAGCCGCCTTGAAGATTGGTGACGATGTCTTGCTCGTAGGCACCAACGCCGAATACTACTTGAACGGAGTCAAGTCGGCCGCCTTGCCCTTGACTGTTGGTGGATTTGCCGTCAAGGTCGTTCACAAGACCGAAAAGACGCACCGCTTCGATATCGACTTGAAGGAACAAGGAAAGATCCGCATCAAGGTCTACAACGAATTCTTGGGCGTCAATTTCCAAAAAGCCGGTACCGACTTTCAACACGCCACTGGTATCATGGGTGAATTCGACACGGGCGCCTTGTTGAGCCGCAATGGTCATGTCGTCGAAGACACCAATGTGTACGGACAGGAATGGCAAGTGCACGACGATGAACTCTTTCTTTTCCAAGAAAAGAAGGGACCGCAGTACCGGAAGCCTGTGAAATGCCTGTCCCCAAGGCACTTTCGCAGCGACGTTTGGCCGAGTCCATGGTCTCGTTTGACGATGCGGCCAAGGCCTGTGCCGACTGGGACATGGAATCCAAAGAGGCTTGCATTTACGATGTCATGGCTACCGGAGATTTGGGCATGGCTCAAGCCGGTGCCATGTAAACGGTCTGGTTGGTCGATTCTTCAGATAAAAAAGCGATGACTTTCCATTGTAAAATTATTACTAGATATCGACACCACTAACTAAAAATGAAACGATTGAACCACAAGCAATCCACTACGTAGCTATATCAATCAAGATTTGACGGTAGTCGGTGATGGGTATCCGATTGACCGCTCTCCTTGTCGCAGATCAAGGCTACCTTATTCTTCTTCTCCGGTTCCAATCCTGATTCGATGGCGAAACCGCTTCATTGCCTTCGAGTGCATCTAATCGAGCGAACTGCACTAATTCACACAATACATCGCAAAGGGCAGAGAGCTGAAAATTGCTCAAAACGCGGTCGAACAATGAGGTCGTTACCAACATGATCGCTTCGACGCTGACTCGGCCACCAGAGCCGCCGAGTCCCGATAGAAGCAGTTGAACGAATAGATGAATAATCATCCGTGTGCATATTCCATCGCCATCCGCCGCTGTCATATTCCTGTTTCGAGAAAGCGTCAATACGAAGAAGTTGGGACCGAACGCATAGCTTGGATCGTGAGCCATATAGACCTCGAACGTAGATAGGCTTACGTGCTCTTGAAAGTACTTGAATAGAATTGCCACATACCGATCCCAACTCAAATCTAAATTGAGAATCTTTTCAATGTCAATTCGCGATCGTAGCACGCATAATTGTTGCACAGCACAGCACAACACAACACAATCCGATCCTTCCTTGACTTTTTTGAGTTCCACAGAGTGGTCCGCCATCCGCCGCGAAAACGAAATGAAAAAGATTCTGTTGTTGGAAAGGATTCATGCTCCATTGTCAAAAACGGATTAATCGGCTTTCAAAAAAGGAATGCCGCTGAAGAAAATTTCATACTCGAGAAAATCCAAGTGGTGCCGAAAAACGGAAGGAAGATCTATAGCTTTGTCGTTCATGCGAGTTCATTTCAAAAGTGTCCGATCATTGATTGTCGCGCGTTTCCCGTTGTCGTCACTTCAAGAAATAGTATGCGTAACTCTCTCTCTCTCTCTCTCTCTCTCGAATCATCTGCAGAAAAGAGCCAAACGGCACTTCCCGAGTGCATCGACAAACGGCGGTATCGTGGGTCGTCCAAACACACACACACACACGAGCAGATATATTTGAGCAGCACAGCCTTGCCGCGAGCACTATATCATATCGATGGTTCGACACTTAATTGCGAATTGTGACTGACTCGCGCGTGCTTGGGGCGACTTGTTGGGGCTTGACGGAATGACTTTCAACAAAGCGCTGGTGTCTTCGGCATTCTTCGGCATCAAAATAGACGAATACTCCGTATTTTTTATAAAAAAAAAATGTTTGAAAAGGAGAGACGCACTGCGAAAACTAAAATCGAATTGAATCATTCTCCTTGTGCCACAATAAGGCCAAGGTTTATTGCTCCTTGCACAAGACTAGTGCTCTTGCCCTACCGGTACTCATCCGGTACTTCTTTTGACGGCAAACGGACAGTACGCGAATGAGAACACTCTCGATCGATCCACTACGCCTGTTAGTGTACTGATCGATGCGTTCGTCGAGAAAGAAAAAAACGAACATGCATTCTCGATCTTTCCCTGCCACAAGGCGAACAAAACAAAAGCGAATAAAACAAAAGCAAACAAACAAAATCCTTCTATTCGACTCTTACTCAAATCAATCAAGAGAGAATGATCGAAAACGTACCGCCCGAAGTGCGCTTGCTGTGCTGGGACTATTTATCAATCCAAGACTACGGTTCTCTCGCCATGACATGTCGTGCTTTTCAAGAGGACCGCCGGCATTTGAATTCGACGCGCTTTGTCTGTATTTCAACATCAACAACAGAGGAAGCCTTGCAGCGGTCCTCTATTTTGCATCAGCCGCATTCTGTCATACTGCGACTCGAAGCGCCGTTGCCGAAGAAGCACGTCGCGTTGCCTGCCGTCACGGAAATGGAACTCGCGACGCAGTTGCGTGTCGTCTTATTGTGCGCCGCTAGCTTTCCTCGTGTCCAAAAGTCTCTTTCTTCAAGAACACATGCTTTCCAGATCGACAGCAAATGTTGCTTCAAAATGTGGAAACTTTGGTCATTCAACAGAACAATCACTTTTACATGAACGGGCACGATTTGTGCGAATGCCGAGCGTTGCATACGCTAATATTGCAAGACTGCGTTTTGCAAAGGGCGGAATCGGAAGCTGAAGATGCGCGTTGTCATTTGGATTTTCTGTCCTGGATCAAAGCGCCTTTGCGAAGCGTCACACTCAGCAATGTTCAGTGTCCGTCGCATCCCATTTCACAAGACATGCTCATCAATTTTGTTAGGAGACGACAGTTGCAGTATTTCAAAAGTGATTTATTGACGGAAACAAGCAAAAGTAGATTGCGAAAGGAATTTCCGAACATGCAAATCGTATAAGTTAGCCCCCTGCAGCAACACGGTCGAGGATCTGTGGTTGGGTGTCGCTGGCCAAGTAGCGCAACCAAAATCCAGTGGAAGCTTCCTGTTCAGCAACATGTCGCAGGAGCTATCACGGAAATAAATCTTCCGCCTCATTTCACTGCATTTCATGTGAGACGAGGGACAAATGGATCAGCGAGGCAACTTACTTG
>BROJ01000348.1:0-11530 GCA_026008555.1 Fistulifera pelliculosa | reverse complement strand
TCCGGTACCGGTCTTATGATGCCGTGAATCGATGAAGCATTAACGATGCGAACTTCGTCATCATCGCTGTCTTCTTCGTTTCCTTTCTTGCGAAGCTGCGAGTCATGATCATCATTCGCCGGCTCTGTAGCTATTTGATCTGTATAGATCCCAACTTCTTCTTCTTCTCTGCCGCATTGACCCTCAAAGTTGTTGATCTCCTCAGTCGCATCACCTTCCTCCCACTCAATGTCTGAATCGTCGTTGACTTCAATGGGGCTGCCTGCTGATTGCTTTGTGTCATTCAAATTATTCTTTGGTTGATCCCCAGCTCCACGTCCGAGTCGTCATTGACTTCAAAAGGGCTACATGCTGGTGGCTTTTTATCATTCACGACATTCTTCGGTTGATACTGCCACACAAAATCCTCTGATACGTTGGCATTCCTCTCTGGCTCCGATTCATCCTCATATTCAACACTTTGCAGCGCTTCCGCCAATTGCTGATCCTGTAGCAATTGCTCCTGTTATAATCGCATCCATTTTATCGTCGGTATCAGTCTTCTCATTAGGCATCGTGCCCGCTGCGACCCGACTTTTCGATCCACAATCATTCAATGGCATCCGCGATTTCTTTCGATCCACAAAGAACCCACCGCCCATGTCTTCGTTTTCCTCCAAGGACGCCGATTCCGCAGTCTTCTTTTCATCGTAAACAACGAATCCTCCCTTCTCAAGACTGTCGTCGGCAATGAAATCATTTTCCCGAATCAACTCGACCCGCACAGACTGATCATACGCCGTCGGCTGTCCCCATGCTTTTCGTTTCTTGCCTGTTGCATTATTACTCCCCACAGATGAATGTTGCGACACGATCGCTTGACGCAATTGACACGACTTTAAGAAATGTTTCAATTGCACTTGGGAAAAGTTTGCGGCTGCGCTGCCGCCGGCATGAATTCCTTGCGACTCTGCAATCGATACTGCCGTTGCATCTGTTCCAGTGCCGCCTTTCGTTCGTGTGACGGCATTCTCCATACCGACTGAATTTGCTGCTTCATGTCGTGTTGTGAATTATGTGTACCAGTATGAAATAATGATGTGTTTGTGTTCATCTCGTCTACTATTTCAAAAGTACTCTCTGTCGAAGAAGAATCATCGTCCCAATCATTGGGACTCGAATGATGTTGCTTTGCATCACCAACAGACTCTACTACATCTTCATTGTCCAGTATAATCACTTCTTCTCTCGGTTGCTCTAAAAAAGGTGGCGATTCTGAGCTGCGATCAATTCCGTCTTGTTGCTGTTGCTGCTGGTTGAGGCGGTTTCCTCCTTTGCGCACCTGGATCAAAGCCCGAAGCAAATGCCGCTGTTCTTGTATCACCATTATTCGCTGTCGTCGCGTCACTCCTTGTCTCTCTGACAACTGCACTTTCATTCTTCTTCTTCTCATTACTCTGCAACAACAACAACTGCTTTTGCAACAATTGCTTGGCCATCCGCTGCAAATTCCGCTCACTCCGTTCGTACGATTCGTCTTGACCTCGTTTGCGTCTCTTGCGCAAGGTTTGCAATTTGATTTCGGGCGTCTTGCCGTCCAAGACAAAGACGGGTCGTATATTGTAAAATGTTAATTTGCAGAGGCGGTGTAAAAATAATTTGATCAATAACGCAAACGTCGCTGTACTCGATTCTTGATTGTGGTTGCCTTCTCGCCGCCGCAGCGCTTGCTCGAGTTGAATCCACCAAATGCTCGCATCAATTGCGAGTACTTTGCCGGCTAGTGTTTCCAAGGATATGCGACGCCCGATGGGTAATAGTAATTTCCATAATCCTGCGACTCCCATTGTTGTTATGAATGTGTTGATATTTGTGAAGTATTTATGAAAGGAATGATATTGCCTTTTTGGTTTATTGTGTGGCGGTTCTTTATTTTGGGCTTGGAAGAAAGTAGAAATCGCGGCGACAAGATTTTGGATCGCATCGAAACCCGAAAGTGTACGCGCGGTACGAACGAACGCACGCATCGAAATTCTATGCTCGTGAAAATTGCAGGTACAGAGTTCCTGTACGCGGACAAATTCTAACGCATCGAATTTCTATGCGCCCGTAAACATCAGGAGCCGAAAGCCTGTATGCGGCAAGAACGCACGCATCGAAATTCTATGCGCGTGGAGGAGACTTCTGAGTACCGGTCTGAAACTTTTGTCTATCAGCGAAACTATTTCGCTACTTCACATCATTCTACGGCTTTTCGTTTTCCCTCTTCAAATTTTTTTTTTATATTTTATGTAAAAAACAACAATGTTGCGTGCCTTTTATTTTGTTGAACAGCAAAGGAAGCAAAGCAAGACTACTATTATTAAACTATTTATTAGAATGAAAGAGTAGAAGAAGAATGGATCATGTCAAGCATTCTTCTTCATCTTCTTCAGCAAAATATCAGATTGTTTGGTGGATGTTAGCATCGTCTTGTTTTTTCGCATCACTTTACAATTATCATCGTTTGCATCCTCGACAAACGGCATTTTATTTATTTGGAGGCATCTGGAGGATGAATCTTCGAATACTCTCTCTTTTCGACATCAATCAACACAAAGACGACTGCAAACACAACATCACTCAAACGCACTTCCCCACGCCCGACGCGACTCTTGTACATTGTCACGAGCATGAATGAATACGACACTGGGAAACGGGCAACTGTACGAGGATCCGATCGCTTTCAAAACACCGTGCTACCTGTATTACAAGAATCCATTACCAGCATGTGGGAGTGGTTGCAGTCCGGTACGAGTGTTTCAACGACAGACAATACGCACTTGCACTTGTACTTTGTGGCACACTACAATGTCACTCGCGTTCATTTGTTGCAAGAACTGTTGGAGAAAATTGATTCCAAGCACTTGACACTCCAAATCTGGCACCAAGCCACGCCGTTGGGATATGATTACGGCAACAAAGAGCAACTGCGGATTACCGAAATTACGCGGGGACTGGCGCGGCAGCAGCGGTATATTATCAAAGACTTGTTTCTAGAATATGACATGGTCGTGGCATTTGAAGATGACATGTTGGTGCACGGCAGTGCACTGGAGCATTATTGGACGTGGACGGAAACATTGTATCATGGACGGAAAGGAGCACCCAAACAGGCGGACTACTCGAAAGGAGAAGCATCGACGCGATTTCATGGGGACATGACACTGACGCAATGGCAACGCATGATCCCTGGATTCATGCGCGTGGAAGCGCCGTTGCCCGATTTTGTGCCGACCACCAACAATCTCTATTCGCAAATTCCTCTCAATTACTTCTGGAACGGCAGAGAACAACACATTGATCCATCCTTGTGTTGTCATGCGTCTACTTGGAACGAACAAGTAAGAGCACGCATTCCATCGCATCCAACCGACTTGTATTTCTGGGAAACATCGATTGATGCCTTGGGCATTCGACAATTGCCGACGACCGATTGGGTCTTGTTATTGGCAGGCAACAACGATGCCTTGTATCCAAAAGCCGAATATGTGATTGGAGATTACTATCCCAACGACTGGTACAACGATACACCGCGTCCGGACCGCACCAAGAGTCGATACATGAGCAATCAAGGCGGATGGATGGGAACGCAACATCAAATGATGGAATGGCATTCGCATTGGTGCCCGGGTGGATTCTTGCCGCCTTTCTTTGCGCCTTACCACAAATACGATGGATTGCATTTGCAAAGTGTCGAATACTGGAGCGGCGGAGGACAATTGGCCGGGCCGCATGCGTGTCATTTGCAACGCATCATTCCGTTGGAGCCGACGGAATTCAGTCGGGCGTTGCTGTATCATACAAGTAACAACAAACAGCGATCACCGAATGTGCGGCACAAGTATTCGAGTCGGACGATGGATGAATTTTGGGCGCAGTTGAATGCCATTCGGCATCGAGCTGTACAAGTCATGAAGGAAGAACAAAAATGAAGTGAAGAAAGTCGCTTATTTTGGAATTGGATAGAAGAATGACATATCAGTTATTTTTGTTGAAACTGGCGCAACTGGAGCGACCTTTCGATGAGGAAAGAGTAGACATGAGGGTTCTGAGCGTTGGTATACTAGTAGCTATTGCCCGCGACCATCAGATCTTGCTCTTTCTAGGTCCAATGAATCGATTTCGTATTCGCTACTGCATACGAATCGCTGTTTGATGCGCGGCAGTCCAGATTTACTCGACTCTTTGGCAAACAATGCTTGTCTAGGAAATAGAACATGCAACGAACAAGAATGCGTGCCCGATTTAGATATTCTCATGTCTCGCGAGTCTTGTTTCGGACAATAGCAATTAATCAATACAATCTTTAATCAAAATGCTAACATGTCTAAAATGACATGTCAGATTCATACTCTTCTAGGGAAACGAATTGCTGGGCTGACAATAACGTTAGCATAATCCGATTGGACGAGAGACCGGTACTGCTTGCTGGAAGCCGCTTCGCCGTAGCGGACCGACAGACCGTAGCGTTGAGACAGTTGACAAAGATGAGGCGTTATTGAATGAGACGAGAGCCGCTCACAACAACCGAAGCGTTTTGATCTATCGTATTACATCTCCATTGCATTCATTATTATTATTTTTTTTTTACGGTTCAGGAAACTTTCTACGTTTTGAAACGTTTCGTTAGGGACAGAGCATGGGGACTTTACAACTGCAGTCGTCGCTGCGACTCGAGAACGCAAAAATGAGTTGCTATCTTCCAAAATCATTATTCTCGTTGTCATCGTCTTGTGCGTCCGAAGAGTTCAAACGTGCATGATTCAATAATTGCAACAACAAGGTCTGTTGCTCATTCATGGTGAAAGCATTGGTTGCCATCTGCTGCTGTTCCTGACGACGGAGAGCTTCCGTGTGTGTCAAGAGAAAGTTTGCTACTGTAGAGGACAGCGCCATGGACGACAACTGATCAAAGGGCGCTTGCGGCTGCTGCTGTTGGCTTCGATCAAAGGCGCTGAACGATTGCGAGGGGCCAAGCGAGCCCGGGTGTATGCTTTGGTGCAACAGGGCAGCAATCAAGTCACCTGGAAGAGCGCTCAAGGAAGAATCTTGTGTGAATCCTCTTTGTACACCTGCTTGCAAGAGGATCGGATGGTATGTATTCGAAACGAGCTGTTGCGAAGCGTTATTGAAACTGCTTGGGAGATAGTGGGAATTTGTCGTTGACTGTTGTGTCTGTTGCGGAACATTGTTGAAACTGCTTGGGAGATAGTGGGAATTTGTCGTTGACTGATGTGTTATCAGAGCTGAGAGTCGAGCCAAGTCGGCGGAGAGATTGGTTGGTTGCTGCAATGTAGGCTGCAGCTGATATTGCCGGGGATCTTGCGGAAAGAGTGACGGAAGAGATTGATGAGCAGGGGAGCTTGTGAATTGTTTGCAGAAGAATCGCTTTCTTGCGAAACGGCAGAGTGTCGACTGTTGACACCAGCGGTCACCACTTGTTGGTCACCTCCATACACTTCTGTTTTCTTCGTTTGCTGCTGCTCTCTATACATGGAATCAAAGTCGGGATCGTGTCGTGGGCCCCAAGTGGAAGGTTGGGCGTCGTGCTGAACTCGTCGCATAAGATCAAGGAGCTCCGGTTCATCACGTCGGAAAAGCTCATGATAGTACGTCTTATGATCACCTCCTATTCGTCGCACGCGCGAGAAGCCGTACAAATTCAATTGGCGCTGAAAGGAAGCAAACATGTGGTGTTTGAAATACAACGGAAGAACCTGGCGGACCAACTCTTTTCGGTCATGGATCGCAAATGACATTCCATGTGGTTGCCAGCTACAAATTTGCGCGTATCCTCGTGGTTCGGCCGCATTCAGCATCTCGTACAGTAATTTGGGGAACTGGGGCGGAACCCCGTGTGTTATTCCTTTTGTTGAGTCGCCTTTTGGGTTCATCGAGGCGGTAGATTGCAATCATGGAAACAAAAATAATGATTTCTGTTTCCTTGGTCTCCGTTTTTCAATTATTTGCTGGACGCTAGAGATGCACAATGCACATAAATCGCTACTGTGAATTTCTTACTACCAGTTGCTGTTCGCTGTTTCGTCTATATGGCTCCAAAGTACTCTACGTGTGACGCGGCTCCGAAATGAAACATGCTGTCAGTTCTTTGTCGCCAACTCGTTATGTAAAATGTACTGATAAACCAGCCTTCATCTAGGCTTTCGGAAAGGACGCACTGCAACTCTGAGAAACGATACAGTAGGTGTCCAGCAATAAAATGGTTCACCTAATAAAGCGAACCACGAAGAACGACGAAGGAGGGAAATCTACAAGTTTCATAAATAATAATGCCGTCCAGAGTCCAGAATCATTGCATTTTCTCATGTTCGACTTTTTCACCCGAACGAATGTGTACCATGTGCGTGCCTTTCCAAAAGCGCTCCTTTCGAAGATGAGAATGAAAAGAACAAATACAACTTCCTAACGGCTAATCTGTGGCGTTACATTTTTTTTATAATAATTTATGAGTTCTGGGAGTCCTGACTTTTGCTTTCCAGCGCATCCACTGACCTCCTGGTTCCCGTCATGGGATATAGATATAGGGCCAGTCTTCTACCTTGTCACATCGTCCATCGTTCACGTCGTCGCTTGCCACTTTTTGCAGACCAGCCTCGAAACTGGATTCAACCGCATGTGGCTGCTCGTACTTCATTAAATTATGCAATCGCACTTGTATTCAATCACTTGCACAAGGACTATATTTTGAATGACAAAGTCTTGAAGACGTCGTCATGCGTTGCGCAATCTAGAGCGAATACATGGCTGAAGGAATATAAATTATCCTAGCTCGTCCTCTAGGCCTCTAGGAGAAACGTGAATCATTTAATATAAAGTCTCTCTCTCTCTTTTAGAGACCCTTTAGAGAGACTCTCTAGCCAGACTCGCCACTTGCCATCATGTCGGTGAAGCGCATCGAACATTGAGAAACGGCATTGGAGTTGGCGCGGGCCTCTCTTCGCTCAGGGGCTTTTCAAACTTTCCGATGCTGGTGATCCTATTCTGTACAATCTGGAAGTTGACTGTTGACTCCGGTGTCCGGTGTGAGCGTTGCCGACTCCTTTGCGTTTGATATGCCCCACCCAGGTGATCGGTTTTATACTCCGTAAGTCAGATGAGATGCCATCTGGCCCAAAGTACAATAAGCTATGGCTTCAGGATTTTAGACCAGTCAGTTTACGATCACGAGTATATAGGCCACTGGGTACCGGTCGTACTCGAATTCAACAGTTTTCCATAAATCCAACTCGCTTTGGGACAGTTTTGGAACGCTGTTTTCTGGCCACCATCATTATTTCCTCGACACACACACACAAAACAAATATCATCCTTTCAGCAAAGCAATTGATTCAAACAACGCTCGTTCATATATTATTATCAATATCAATCAATGATGTTTAGCCGAGCTCTCGTTGCATTCCTCGCCATGGCGACCGCTTCAGCGGATCAGGTACGCTTGACTCGATCAAACAAGATGCGGTGAAAAGAAAACGAAAGGATCCACGAAACTGACTCTTTGTTCTTCTTCTTTTACTCCCCAGTCGCTCCGAGGCCGCCAGTTACTGACAGTTGATGGTACATACAACGCGAATGAAGGTCATGGTGTCGCTAGCCTTCCCATGTACACGGCTGGAAACAGCAAGAAATCTGTCATCGGAACGGCGTATTATGAACTCGATTGCGCGAGTTCCACCATGTGCGTCTCGGTCGTCTTGAAGAGGGGCTACAAATTGGACCAAGTCGCGGACAATATCTTTGTCAAGGATGCCAATCATCCTACTGCATCCAATCTCAAATACGAGAGCACATCGTTCTCTTACTACAAGGACGGAACACAAGGTTGGGAAGGTTGCTTTGCCATTCCTGCATCTACAACCGGAGATCGTCTGTTGGAAATCCACTCGAACTACGATAAGGGTGAAACCATGTCCACAGGAAAGCTCGCACAGGGTGCCGGACGCGCAATCAACTTTGCCCGGCCAACTTGGTCACGACGAACCAAGATACGGTTCCGAAAGCCCCGAGTTGCCGCCTGTCACACCGTAGAAACGACTCCTATTATCATTGACGAAACGGACCCCAAAGACACGGGCTTGCCGAATGGAAACAACGAAGGCACTGAGGTCGTCCCTGCTCCTCCCAAGGAAGGTGGCTCGTTCGGAGACCCACACGTGAAAACCTGGACTGGTCATGTCTTTGACTTTCACGGGGCTTGTGATATTGTCTTGGCGCACGCGCCTGCCTTTAACAATGAACAAGGCCTCGACTTGCATGTCCGCATGACCATGCGTGATGACTGGAGTTACATTAGCGAAGCCGCCTTGAAGATTGGTGACGATGTCTTGCTCGTAGGCACCAACGCCGAATACTACTTGAACGGAGTCAAGTCGGCCGCCTTGCCCTTGACTGTTGGTGGATTTGCCGTCAAGGTCGTTCACAAGACCGAAAAGACGCACCGCTTCGATATCGACTTGAAGGAACAAGGAAAGATCCGCATCAAGGTCTACAACGAATTCTTGGGCGTCAATTTCCAAAAAGCCGGTACCGACTTTCAACACGCCACTGGTATCATGGGTGAATTCGACACGGGCGCCTTGTTGAGCCGCAATGGTCATGTCGTCGAAGACACCAATGTGTACGGACAGGAATGGCAAGTGCACGACGATGAACTCTTTCTTTTCCAAGAAAAGAAGGGACCGCAGTACCGGAAGCCTGTGAAATGCCTGTCCCCAAGGCACTTTCGCAGCGACGTTTGGCCGAGTCCATGGTCTCGTTTGACGATGCGGCCAAGGCCTGTGCCGACTGGGACATGGAATCCAAAGAGGCTTGCATTTACGATGTCATGGCTACCGGAGATTTGGGCATGGCTCAAGCCGGTGCCATGTAAACGGTCTGGTTGGTCGATTCTTCAGATAAAAAAGCGATGACTTTCCATTGTAAAATGATTACTAGATATCGAAACCGCATAACTTTTAATAAAATGAAACGATTGAACCACAAGCAATCCACTACGTAGCTATATCAATCAAGATTTGACGGTAGTCGGTGATGGTGATATCCGATTGACCGCTCTCCTTGTCGCAGATCAAGGCTACCTTATTCTTCTTCTCCGGTTCCAATCCTGATTCGATGGCGAAACCGCTTCATTGCCTTCGAGTGCATCTAATCGAGCGAACTGCACTAATTCACACAATACATCGCAAAGGGCAGAGAGCTGAAAATTGCTCAAAACGCGGTCGAACAATGAGGTCGTTACCAACATGATCGCTTCGACGCTGACTCGGCCAGCAGAGCCGAGTCCCGATAGAAGCAGTTGAACGAATAGATGAATAATCATCCGTGTGCATATGTCCATCGCCATCCGCCGCTGTCATATTCCTGTTTTGAGAAAGCAGTTGTCGACGAAGAAGTTGGGACCGAACGCATAGCTTGGATCGTGAGCCATAGACCTCGAACGTAGATAGGCTTACGTGCTCTTGAAAGTACTTGAATAGAATTGCCACATACCGATCCCAACTCAAATCTAAATTGAGAATCTTTTCAATGTCAATTCGCGATCGTAGCACGCATAATTGTTGCACAGCACAGCACAACACAACACAATCCGATCCTTCCTTGACTTTTTTGAGTTCCACAGAGTGGTCCGCCATCCGCCGCGAAAACGAAATGAAAAAGATTCTGTTGTTGGAAAGGATTCATGCTCCATTGTCAAAACGGATTAATCGGCTTTCAAAAAAGGAATGCCGCTGAAGAAAATTTCATACTCGAGAAAATCCAAGTGGTGCCGAAAAACGGAAGGAAGATCTATAGCTTTGTCGTTCATGCGAGTTCATTTCAAAAGTGTCCGATCATTGATTGTCGCGCGTTTCCCGTTGTCGTCACTTCAAGAAATAGTATGCGTAACTCCTCTATCTCTCTCTCTCTCTCTCTCGAATCATCTGCAGAAAAGAGCCAAACGGCACTTCCCGAGTGCATCGACAAACGGCGGTATCGTGGGTCGTCCAAACACACACACACACAGCACGAGATATATATTTGAGCAGCACAGCCTTGCCGCGAGCACTATATCATATCGATGGTTCGACACTTAATTGCGAATTGTGACTGACTCGCGCGTGCTTGGGGCGACTTGTTGGGGCTTGACGGAATGACTTTCAACAAAGCGCTGGTGTCTTCGGCATTCTTCGGCATCAAAATAGACGAATACTCCGTATTTTTTATAAAAAATGTTTGAAAGGAGAGACGCACTGCGAAAACTAAAATCGAATTGAATCATTCTCCTTGTGCCACAATAAGGCCAAGGTTTATTGCTCCTTGCACAAGACTAGTGCTCTTGCCCTACCGGTACTCATCCGGTACTTCTTTTGACGGCAAACGGACAGTACGCGAATGAGAACACTCTCGATCGATCCACTACGCCTGTTAGTGTACTGATCGATGCGTTCGTCGAGAAAGAAAAAAACGAACATGCATTCTCGATCTTTCCCTGCCACAAGGCGAACAAAAAAAAAAAAGCGAATAAAACAAAAGCAAACAAACAAAATCCTTCTATTCGACTCTTACTCAAATCAATCAAGAGAGAATGATCGAAAACGTACCGCCCGAAGTGCGCTTGCTGTGCTGGGACTATTTATCAATCCAAGACTACGGTTCTCTCGCCATGACATGTCGTGCTTTTCAAGAGGACCGCCGGCATTTGAATTCGACGCGCTTTGTCTGTATTTCAACATCAACAACAGAGGAAGCCTTGCAGCGGTCCTCTATTTTGCATCAGCCGCATTCTGTCATACTGCGACTCAAGCGCCGTTGCCGAAGAAGCACGTCGCGTTGCCTGCCGTCACGGAAATGGAACTCGCGACGCAGTTGCGTGTCGTCTTATTGTGCGCCGCTAGCTTTCCTCGTGTCCAAAAGTCTCTTTCTTCAAGAACACATGCTTTCCAGATCGACAGCAAATGTTGCTTCAAAATGTGGAAACTTTGGTCATTCAACAGAACAATCACTTTTACATGAACGGGCACGATTTGTGCGAATGCCGAGCGTTGCATACGCTAATATTGCAAGACTGCGTTTTGCAAAGGGCGGAATCGGAAGCTGAAGATGCGCGTTGTCATTTGGATTTTCTGTCCTGGATCAAAGCGCCTTTGCGAAGCGTCACACTCAGCAATGTTCAGTGTCCGTCGCATCCCATTTCACAAGACATGCTCATCAATTTTGTTAGGAGACGACCGCAGTTGCAGTATTTCAAAAGTGATTTATTGACGGAAACAAGCAAAAGTAGATTGCGAAAGGAATTTCCGAACATGCAAATCGTATAAGTTAGCCCCTGCAGCAACACGGTCGAGGATCTGTGGTTGGGTGTCGCTGGCCAAGTAGCGCAACCAAAATCCAGTGGAAGCTTCCTGTTCAGCAACATGTCGCAGGAGCTATCACGGAAATAAATCTTCCGCCTCATTTCACTGCATTTCATGTGAGACGAGGGACAAATGGATCAGCGAGGCAACTTACTTCG
>BROJ01000347.1:0-20909 GCA_026008555.1 Fistulifera pelliculosa | reverse complement strand
CGAAAGCCTCGTTGCATGTAAAACTGATACATGTCTTTGAAAGCGGCGAACACCGTCACTGCTTTTTGGTTCGGCAAATGATTCACGCTTGTAAAACAGATTTTCCAACTCAATGTCACAAAGAATGGGATTCGATTGACAAAGAAGATATCGATTGTCAAAAATACATCTCGATGCAACGACAAAAGATCCTTGGGGACTTTCACAAAATCCTCACCACTGGAACTGGTTTCTGGTGGTTCTTTTTCCTTTCAATGCGGCAATGTCCTTGCCCCAAATATTTTTGGCGACTCAATATCTGCAACTGGTACACGGGCAGTCTTTGATTAGATTGCTCTGCACCAGCCACGAAATCTTTCATCGACGGGTATTGCAGGCGTTGTACAATTCTTGGCAGCCTTTGCTCCTGAGATCTGCCGTTTCGTGAGCCTTTTCATGTTCTCTCGACAGTCTCTCGAACGCGAATGCCTTGCGCTCGTTCCTTGAAAACATGGAGACCACTTTCATGCATCTTGAATTCCATGTTAACCTTGTTGGGTCGGTGAACCACGAACTTGCTTTCTTCGCTGTCGTGAATCACTCGATACTGCTTGGTTAGATTCTTTAGCTGATAATGTTAGTAATCGCGCTCATCAAACCAAATCTCCTGTTTGTAACCTGGCATCTTTGCCTTCTTGGTTACCTTCATAGTGCCACCGTTGCTCTTTAGCTTCATAGTGGTCTTCGTTGCCCGAATGTTCGTCACGAGGTTTTCGTTACAAAACAAATCCATTGTCGACTGGCTGTCGAGCAAATTACCTTGTCAGGTCGAGTCAGGTCCGGCTTGCCTTTGCTGTGGCTTTGCTTGAAAAGACTAGCCATTTTCTGCGCAGGATCGTCAATCTGTGCGAAACCGAGCGCTCTGTCCTCGAACTGGAAGTGCGACGCCTCTTCATCGAATCGGATACATCCGAGTCTTCTTCCTTGAGCGCCTGAATCTGTGCATTCATACTTGCATACTGCTTGTTGATCTTTTAAGATCCTTCGTGAGTTTCTTCACGCCGATGCGGCCGACTTGCTTGACTTCGTGGACTTGTCGTGTGACTCGCTCGTTTTCGATTTTTCTTTTTTTTTCCTTGTCCTTCTCAGGACAGTGAGTTTTGGGTGCCCTTTATGACAATTGTAACACTCTTTATCTTTCCAGTATTTCTTGTCATAGGACTCCTTTTTTCCTTGCTGAGAGAATGCAGTCCCTTCCGATTCCGTGCCGGCTTCTTCACCACATTCTTCGGTATTTGTCCAACAGATGCAGCGTTTGCTGACGAGTGACGGATACTTGTTTGAACTCATCTTCAGAATCACTTTGGAGTTTGTTTGCATGTTGTTTGCCACTTTGTCTGAGAAAAATGTAGGCGATGTACTTTTCTTCCTGATCTTTCTCGACGATTGCTTTCTGTTCCGACGTCAAATCCCGTAACTCTTTCCTTTGTATGCGCTTTTCGCCACATATTCAAGCAACCCTTCGTGTCGGAATGACATTCCAACTGACTTTGCAATATCAACCTTCGTGTTGAACTTTTCGTACCACTGGACGTTGGACAGGGTTTCTTGTCGGAAACCGGACAATGCCATCGCAGTATCGTAAACTGTTCGAATGGATACTGGTCCTCAGTCTGGTTCAGTACTACCTTCTGAATGAACCGGTACAATACAAGCGGATCATACGAGGTTGAGACCGTGTCCCAAGCCGGATCCTGCTTCATCATTTCTTTCAACATCTTCGTGCACTGAGCGTCGATAGTGGAGAACGCCGTTTCGATGTTTCACGAGCTCTTGTTCTCTCTTCCGATACTCCGACCACTCCGCTTTGCTCTGTGCTGATTCTTCCGCTGTGAGTTCAATAGCTACTCCTTGACTCATTGCGTACTCTTCAAGGCGGATCTCATTCTCCACTTTGGCAAGTTGTATCGGCGCCTCCACGTTCTCCTGGAGGGGTCCGCAATAATGCCACGAAGAATTTCCGCTTTCTGCAGACGCTGCCTGCAAATTCTCATGCATTTCAATAGCATGGTTTCCCTTACTTGGTGACGGCAGAATTTCTGGACTATATACTGGGGCAGTAATCACCAGCTGGCGTTTCCGTTTCCAATTCTTTTACGGATGTCGTGGCGCTTGGCTTGTACCCATGTATGCGATATGATTGCTGCCCAGGTTGTCTTCAACTGGTCAGCAGAGTTCTTTTGTCCATAAGAGAACCTGTGGGGTTAATCTCCTTGATGCCCCTTCCTCAGCAGCAACACGGTTGCCACTGTAGTTCTGTCCTTCCGTTGTTGCGTCCGCTGGCCCTGATGATCCCTGCCACCGCCACGTCCGCCTCTTCCTCCTCTTGCAGTCATTGTACTGAAAAGGTTACTTTGCCGATATTACTAACGGACTCCGGTTAATTGTAATTGCGTACTGTTGTCACGGTCACTTAACGCCTTCGCAATAAATCACTGTTTCTTACGACACTCGCCGATGCTTCTTTAAATAATGTTAAGAACACTATAATCACTAGCTTCACCTTTACACAATATCTCTATTATCACACAAGACAATAAGATATGTTGGCATCTACTAGATTATTTAAAAGAAGTGAGAAGAGCAGCAACAGCGCTCCTTTTCCCACCTTCTTGTCCACACGATTACGACGTCCGTCCTTGAACTAGATTTTACCTTAGTCTCGATGTCTTACCGCAATGCCTTTTCAGTTTCGCAGTTTTTCGCATTTCCCCAACACTAGGAGCCAGGAGGAACAGAACACAACAGAGTACCGCCGCTTACGCCGACTTCCCAGGAGCTATTCATCATCATTCATCAGTCGTCTTCCTACACTATTCATTTCTTGTCTCGTCCTTCATCAGCACATCACCATCATCATCATCGCACGAAGTGCACCGGAAGCTATGCATCACATAGAGGACCAGACTTTCACAGGCAACTGGATAGGTGTGATATTCTTGGCCGATGTTGATGTGTGTTTTGCAGGTAGAAAATTGGAAGTAGTTTTCAACAGTCCATCGCATCGCCATCGCAGGTATCCTTACATGTATTTCTGGGGTCTAGCAACTAACCAACAGGCTGTGACTGGTTATTAGCTTAGTGTCTGAACTTGGCTGCCCCGCAGCCTGTCAATGCTGGGGAGTTGTAGCTGATGCACCGCTACCCGCAGACTTTCGTCCTAGCGCAAAACACATCCTGCGCCTCCAGGCATCGATGCAGTAGGTACTTTCTTTGTATACGTAAGACATCGCTGGTTTTCAGCCAGTCACTCTAAGCGACAGGATTGTTTGCGGTCAGAACCAATTCATGGGTTGCTTCACCCACATTCCAGTATTTCTGTTCAAATTCGTCAATGCAACTCGTCCGCTTGGATCTAGCTTATTAACATTGGAAGTGTCGAAACTCGAAAATTCATCACTGTAGTCTGCAGCAATATTCACCGCATCTCGAAATCTTGTAGATACTCAAGCCAATTGGATCTTACAATCACCTCGGACGCGGGTAACTGCAGCAAAAGGGGAAGGATGGATGGGCGTACCAGCGGCTCTTGAAGCGGACTTTCTTTGGGTAAGGATTTGGATACAGCAGGTAATGTCGCTCGAATGACAATTCTTTTTCGCGACAGCACCGCCAAAATTGACCAATTCCGCCCGAACGAGCCAAACATTTTGAGACACATGCTCTACCAAACTGTCTTCGCTCAAATGGCGCGAAAGTCGTGCAATAGAACGATCCACGCCTATGATATTGCATTCCGGATAAAGTTCTCCCAAACGAAGCGAAGATCTCCGGTTCCGCATCCGCTGTCCAATATGAGTGGCGAATCGACAGGAAGCTGGCGAACCAGTTCGGTAAAAGCAGTTAGAGAATGAGTGGCTATCGGCTTTCTTGTCAAAATAGTTCCAAATTACTACAGTGTTTCTGAACCTCTTTCCGAAGTGTTTCGGCGTCCAAAGAGGGGCACGCGTTATGGTGTATTCGGTCGACATTGGCCGATGAGAAGAGCGAGCAAGCAAAGGCGCCCGACTTCTGCCTGCAAACGTCATGAGACTGGTGGTCAACGACTTGTACATCATGTTGATACGAAATTGTCGATTGTTTTCATTTCCAGAGCTCTCAAAGCTGCTTCGCTTCTTGGAATTTGATTATTCTGGTTACAGGTGTGAGCTTCTGTGCCACCGATGATTCCTCCGACCCATCACACTGGCATCATCTACGGTACTCCTGCACGTGCTGCTCGCGGGTGGCGGATCGCGAGATGAGCGGCGGACGCAAATGCGGACCTATGTATTTGACTATTTAGGAGATCTAGTTACTTCCAGAATTTAAATACACCAGAAAGGAATCTAAGTAAAAATGAGAAGAATTTTCCTGTAATAGACGTTGCAGAAATACATAACTCTCAACGGAGTTGGTGTGACGCTGCTGCTTAGGGATGTCCTGACTCCAACGGAGAAAGGTGATTTTAAAGGGAGACCGTGCGTTCGATGTTCACAGGCACCATTTTTTCGCATTTCGCTATGGAGCAGCAAGGCATCAAGCAAGGAAGGTTTTCCTTGAGAAGCAAAGACAACAAAATCGACATGACTCCATTCAGAGCGCCTATAGGAATACTAATACTTTGGTTTCAATATGCATTGTCTGAACTAGTTTGTGAATTGTCCTCAATACAGTTCTTCATCAGCCTTTCCGTCGTGAGGAAGTCATCGGTTGCCGCACCGACTCGTTCGATTACAAAGTGCGTAATTTATCAAAAGAAGTATTCCGCAATTTCCGTTCACGACTGTTGGATTGTGAGCAAATCAGGGTTTCAATACGCAATGATTGGATCGACAAGGAAAACTCTTTTGTGATTGTGCCGGAAAATGCGACCCTACCCACAATTGCGCCATCCATTAAACAAAGAAGATTAACCAAAACGACTGGTGCATATTATGTGCTAGTACTCCGAATCATTGCATTGGATTCGAACCTGACTTTTCTGCCGAGCAGCTGTATAATTTGACATTTGTGGACGACGCGTCTCTTCGAGGACAAATGGGAAAATGTTCCTTCGAAAGCTGCACATTGTTCCGACTGAATATGGCGTACTGGACGTGCAAGTCGGTATGAATGCAACAAATACCAGCCATGGTCTACTAGTTGATGAAGCGTACAAAGTTGCCAAGACAATGGTGAACCAACAAGTGGACAGTGTTCGTGATTTTGTTGATGGAGTTATGGTCGTCGTGCCACCAGGGACTCTTGGGGACTGGACAGCGTTTGGTTCCTTCAACGGCAAGCATACGAGCTACAACAACCGCTGGGGTGGTTACTTGGGAGCCACCATGCATGAAATTGGGTAAGTACTGGAATCTCGGCGTCGATAGAGTGCTCATCATTTTCTCAAATGGGCGTCCGTCCTAGCCACAACTTGGGCTTGAAGCATGCCTATGAAAATGGAGTTGAATATGAAGACCAGACGGGTTATATGGGACTTGCTCCACAAGAAATTCATTTCCCATTGAAGTGCTACAATGGGCATAATCACTGGCAGTTAGGTTGGTATTCTCGCACATTGGAAATAGATTTCGAAAATGATACAGTGTCGAGCCCACTCAATGTCAAGCTCGCGGCGTTTGTAGACTATGACACAACAACTGACGAGCATTATGTTATCATCAAAGTTGGGAATTTTATCTGCAATACAATCGTGCTACAAAGTTCAACGTGGACACGAGCGAGATGCAGGACATGGTGACAGTTGTGGAATTTAGCAATCAAACATCCAACTTAGTTGCAGGTCTAGACCGGCAATCGCCCTCTTGGCAGTCCCAAATTGGAAGCACACAAGTCATGGTGGAAGTATGCCAAATCAACGACACGCTCGAACCGAACTACGTTGAGCTAAGCATCGGGCAGACAGAGACTGACTGCGGAAGCGCTCCAACACATCAACCTTCCACACCTCCGACCTCGTATCCATCCCTGCTTCCGGCGAATAATCCGTCGAATGTACCATCATTCCAGCGCACTTGCGCACCGACTCTGCCAACTCTAGCTGCATCCATGGTACCCACGATTTACCAAAAGCTATTCAGCATCCAGCAACAACATCAGCAGCACCAACGTTTCAAAACCTGCAGCTCAACCAGCAAATGCGGATGACGGAGAAACTGACGTATCCACCATGAGTCCTACGATCAGCGACTCTGCCGCTAGCAAGACAATTCAAGACGAGCCAAAATTTGTCATCAAAATCGTATTGACAATTTTGTCGGGGACCTTCGTCGTGATAACTCTGCTCGTAATTCGCAAAAGACTGCAGCGCCAAAAAAGCAAGCGCGGAATACGGGGTGCCTCAGAACAAGGAGAAGCGCAAAGACACAACAAGCAAGCCATCGGATTCACCGCTCGCTTGCAATCAAATGATGGTTCTCTTTATTCAACAACCTCGGCCGAAAGCGCTCCAAGTAATGAGAATGCATTGATGTTGACGAAGAAAAATGCGAGGAGCGTCAAGGCAGTGTTATGCGCTCATCAGTAGAAACCAACGAGCAGCCACTGCAGCTTCATTTGACTACAGATATCGAATATAGCGTCCATCTCGCGGGTGATCAATCATCAACGGTGGATAGTGCTCTGACACCCAGATCCGTACTGAGAGTCGAAAATGGTTTTCTTTCCCACCCAAGAAATTTTGGCCCCAAAATTTGTGGAAACATTCACAATATGAATCAAGATGCAGCACAAGCAAATCGAGAGCCCATCTGCACAGACTTGTATAACACGCAGCTATAAACGGGTCAGTCAATTGATGGCGATCAAACTTTGCACTGCTCTGGTTACAAAACAAAAAACCGCCCCAATTGCCAACAAAACACTCCTCAAGAGAAACGTCTCATTTCAGATTCGGGGTAGGAAGAGGCTGTTCCTGAAAATAAGGTGACTTGAGAGCCTCACTTGCCGTCATCCAGCGTTGACCAGGATCGTAATTCAAAAGCGATGTCACCATCCGAAGTCCTGTCACATTTAGAAAAGTGAAACGATCCAACAACTCCAGTGTATGTGATTGAGGAAGCTCGATGGCTTGAACTAAAGGCAAGTCCTTGAGCGAATCAGGCCATTCGGCAAGAACACCTAACGCTTTGAATATCCTGCTGAGCTGTTCCATTTCGGACTTTCCTCTGTTTTTAAAGCATCGAGTGAGCGATTGATACGCTACGAAAAACGCGATTAAGAACTAAAGCGTCACTTACGGGAACAGCGGCGACCCCATAAGAAGTTCACTCCAAATACACCCGGCAGCCCACATATCAATCGATTGTGTGTACGTGGTTGCCCCGAGAAGCAGTTCCGGCGGACGATACCACAGAGAAGCCACATTGGGAGTCAGCGCAGCTATATTCGAAGAATAGGTTCTTGACAAACCGAAATCCGCCAATTTCAGCGATCCTTCCTTGTACAGTAGATTACTAAGTTTCAACTAAAGTTAAAAGGGCAAATCAATCGAATAGCAAAGAGATCTTCCATGAGACAAATTCACAAGCAAAACTAATACAAAACCTGTTTTGTAGACGTACATCACGATGAATCATATGATGCTCATGCAAGAATTCGAGCGCACTGAGTAATTGCATGAATAAATGTTTCACCGATGCTTCATTGAAAGGACTGCTCTTGTGTTTTGCGTAATAATCATCCAACACGGCCGCCAAATCCTTTTCGCAGTGCTCAAAGACGAGAAATACACCGCCACTTTCGGAAACGGCAACCTGGTGGAGACGAACAATATGGGGATGCATCGAACAAAGCTTTAACGATTCGATTTCTCTCAAGGCTGCGACGTAATATGTGGGTCAGAGAATATAGCTCGTTGTTCTTTCCTTTGAACCTACATAACTCAACAAAAACGACAACAGGGACTTACTCGTAACAGGAAACCCATCACTGGATTCATGATGAGGTATGCATCGTTTCAAAGCAACAATCTGATTCGTTTGACGATCTACGGCTTTGTAGACAACTCCGTACGATCCTTCTCCGATCCTCCCTATTTTGTCGTAGCGTTGCGCCACCAACGCGCACTTTCCGACGGGCAATTTGTCTGAAATCTCACTGTGATATCGCTTCTTGCCTGTGGAATCATTCATGGTGAAGTGCGCTTTTGATCCTATTATATAAGTCTATTCGTTTATTCCAAAATAATACTCCAAGTATTTATTACTTCAAAAAAAACATAACGTGATGGTCTGTCCTCCCCACTCTATCACTCTTTGTAAGGTTTTATAATAGCGAAGTTTGAAGAATAAAATGTAGATTGAGCATTCCTAGCTTTATTGCAACAAAACAAGTATTTCAAAAATTAAATCGCCATGGTGGCTAAATTTTGCAGTTGCGCGACCGGATCCGACCGCAGTAACACGTACACCACATCCAACTGATCGGCAGCAATGGCTGTTTGCAAAGGACTCGGATCGTCGGAAGAACTGCACCCACTTTGCAACATTTCCGTCACAATCTCGGTCCGTCCCTGAGCAATGGCCAGTAAAATGGAGTAAAGTCATCGGCCGATGCGTGTATCGATGCGCCCGCTTGCAACAAGTGACGGACCATTTCCAAATTTCCTCGATCGGTCGCCAGAAACAATGGACTTAGGTGACATGAATCTGTCTGTTCGACATTACTCGCATGTGGTAAAATGATTTTCACCAAGTCATTAGAATCTGGTCACAGGCCGCCAGCAGCACTGTCGTGCCGTACAAGTCGTGTGCGTTGGCGTCGGCTCCATAATTCAACAGAACCTTGACCAATTTCACGTAACCACATTTGGTT
Source organism: Fistulifera pelliculosa (assembly GCA_026008555.1). Taxonomy (NCBI): domain Eukaryota; phylum Bacillariophyta; class Bacillariophyceae; order Naviculales; family Stauroneidaceae; genus Fistulifera; species Fistulifera pelliculosa. The sequence goes on along the minus strand of BROJ01000347.1, from coordinate 12,074 downwards.
GCCAAAAGCAATGGGATATCTCCCCATTTGTCCGCTTGATTTATACTCGCACCCGCTTCCAGCAAAGCAGTAGCAATGGCAAGATGATTGTGCCGACACGCCCGAAGCAAAGGGGTTGCTTCCGACGCGTCCGTGGCGTTGACTTGAATATTAGGATGCTGCAACAGCTCGTTCACCACGTCTCGAAAGCCAGCTTTACTAGAATAACACAGAGCTGTCGATCCTTCTTCGTTTGTCATATTCACATTTACTCGAACATCGCTGCAAAAGATCCGCACAATGTCGGGCATATTCCGTTCGACAGCCACCATCCAGGCAGCCGCGTCCACATAATGGCGAAGGAGCAGTCGAATGAGAGACTCATCCCCATAATGAATCGCCCAGACCAGAGCTGTCAACCCTGTAAAGTCCTTGTGCGCCGGATTCGAACCCGCCTGCAGCAAGAGCTCGACGATGCGATAATGGCCACTCCGCGCCGCCCGCAACAGCGGTGTCGAGTTGGTGCTGTCACACACGGACATTGGCTCCGCGCTCTAACAAATCCTTTACGACACTCAAGTCTTCGAGAGGATCGGTCAAGAGTTGAAAGGTTGCCACGTCTTCGGGGCAAATACGGAATAAATGGAGTCGTAATTGACGGGTTCTTGATGATTGTTATTGTCGTATCTTTTCAAGAGAAGCGACAGCAATGTTTCCATGGGCGTCCGGCGCGGCGGAGTGTGTAGAGAAGGACATGAATTGCTGAGTAAATGTTGTGGTGAAATGATTCGATTCATTTCCATTGTTCTATTATTTGTTTTTTGTTGTTTTGCGTTTATTCTTTTCTTTTCTAACAAAAAGATTGAATGTGATGGAAGCACCAAGAGGATAGATGGAAGCACATCAAACGAAAATAAAATTACTGTGTGTGATGATGAGAAATGCCGAACAGCATGGAATGACATAAGGAACGCCCACATTCTGGCGCGAAAGAGGAACATGGAAATCTCTACTATAAATCAGATACAAAATACGATCATCCTCCGCGCCAGGCGCCAGGTGTCACTTTGTAGGGTCGAATTTCGGATTTTCAAGTCACGTCGAAACGAGAACTTTGTTGGTTCCCTTGGACAAATCACTTTTGAACTGTAAGACTTTGTGTAGGAAATGAGTCGCACCACGTACCATGAGTACCAGATGCCCACAGATGGCAATGGTAGAAATGGGAAGCGCTTCGGAAGTAAGGTGACCGCCAAGTCATAGGAAGACAATTCTAGTGAGAAATTAACTACGGTAGCAGGTCGTTATAGCATGATCGACGATCATCATATGTTTATGATCGATCATCATTTTATATGGCTTTCGATCGTTGTTTATCAGCAATAAAATCTTCTTGAAGGCTTCATACGACAATGAGCCAGTCTCGGAAAGGCCCAAGGTGCGCATCACCTCGTCCATTTCCTCATTGGTAAAATCAGGGTTGAGTTCCCGCATCAAAACACTAATGGCCTCATGGCAAAGTCCATCTTCTCTGCAAATGTTGCTTCGAATCGCATTGAATGCTTCCTGTGGTGCGTAATAGGAAATTCCTTTTGAATCCGCTTCACAACGGCCTTTTAAAGTCGCGCCGTATCGACAAGTCGCGGAGGAACTGCCCAGTTCGGGCGAAAGCTCGACTAACTTTCGAAAGTCGGGACCTAGCATCGGAGTACTTTGCAACCGTCTGGGTCGGCACATTGGGCGTTGCAGTTGCGCCGACGCCCTGTCAAGGCAGTGTATTCCCCAAATATGTTGCCTGGCGTAGCACTTAGAAAGTTCACATTGCTACCGCTACCGTCCATCAGAATATCTACTTTTCCCTTTTCCACAATGAACAAGTGATCTCCAGAATCACCTTTTGAAAAATGGTTTGTCCATTCTATACTGCATTTCCTTCAAATTCTTTTGCAGTCGCAAAATCATTTTGGCGCGATTCCGTTTCCGAATGGCATCTTTTTTCTTTCAGCGTCAACAACAGGTCCGAGTCGGACGACGCCAAGTACTTTTCAAAATACTCGCGGCTGATTTCCATGGCGTGAACAGGTGTTAAACAGCGGATTGTGGCCGACCGGGTTTTCTTGGGACTCAACAAGGCGCCTCACCGAAAAAGTCGCCCGCTCCTCGTGTGACGACGGAACCACTTTCTGTAGTAATTAAAACAGTGCCCGAATTGATGAAATACATGTGATTTCCTATACTCCCTTCTCTGTAGATGGTATGATTTTCGGAAAGTACTTGTTTTGCATGTTTTCGGCCAGCAGGTCCGAGAATCCCGACAAAGACAACTTGGCCGCATCGCTTTTTCCAAACAAACTAAACGTACTACTTTCTTTTGACTTTCCGTAGTATTGGGAAGCAGTTCTTCCACGGACTCTCTCGTCAAATATCCCTTTGCTTCGAATCAAACGCGCGAAAGGATCGCTCAATCAAAGATACTCGCTTGGAAACATCGTCGGCACCCTCATCGTCCGACCACGACACTATATTGGCAAACACTTTCGCCGACATTTTGGTTTTGAACGCACGAAACATGGAGAGTTTCTTGGACGCTCCCGTCATGGCATCACTACTAGCGGTCGTTCCCTTGACCCACGGATGTTCCAGCATTTCATCGGCCGTCAGCCGTTTACTCGGATCCGGTTCAATGAGCTTTTCAATAATATCAAACGCCGAGTCGGACAAATGATAGGTAATACTCGAGTTTTTCAAAGGCGGTCGCTTTCCCGACAAGATTGTCTTTTCAATTTCTTCATCGGATGAATCCCCGCAAATCAAACGGATGAACTCCAGTGAGCATAATATAGAGTATCACACCCAACGCCCACATGTCCATGGCTGGACTCATTTTGGGATCTTCAGCTCGCAGAATCTCAGGCGGACAATACGCAACGGTAAACGCTGCCACGGCATTCTCATCTTCTTCCACCGCTTTCCCATTGTCTTCATCTTCCACCAGCGCACAACCAAAATCGACCAATTTAATACACGCATCACTGGGATTTTTCGTACTGAGCATGAGATTCTCTGGCTTCAAATCCCCATGCGTCGTCCCCAATCCGTGCAAAACGCCAAGGCCGACGCGACTTCTCGGACCAACCGCGCTGCATCCCGTTCCGAATACGACCCTTGATCGACCAAATGATCAAACATTTCCCACCACTGACCAAATCGAATATTAAATAATAATGCTGCTCATCGGCATAACAATCCCGCAACGAACAAATGTACGGATGCCCACCGGCTTTTGAATTTGAATGAGTGCCGTCATTTCTCTTAAAAGGCTTCCTCGTCGGTCAATTCCTTGGGGATTTTCTTGAGCGCGACGGGTTCTCCGGATTTTCGGTCGACGCCCCAATAGACCGTCCCAAAGGCTCCGACGCCGAGCGGTCCTGCGTCCCAGTCCACTTGATAGCGGGTCGACAATTCGGCTTGGTTCGATAGTTCTTGCAACAATCGGAGTGTTTCTTTGCGCGGATGCGTCGGCGGGGGCGGCACATGGGGCAACAATCGTCCTTCGCAGTAGCTGGATGATGACGTGTCGTAAAACTGGCAGGCTAGCAGTGCAGAAATCAAGCCAGCAAGTGCAGGAGTAGCATAATCAATTCGTCGTGAAGCTATTCTTCGTTGTAACAGCAGTGCATATTGTTGTTGTTGCGTCGAGGAATAGCAGGAGCGACGGACCTGCAGTCGGGGTGATTTCGGAGGATGAATAATCTCCACATATTAATCGTGCTAGTTCGTGTTTCTCTCGATTACACTGCACTCATGCAAGCGTCGAGATAGTCTCTCTTATATTGTTTAGGATGATGATTTGCAATTCGACTCACTCTGATATTCGATATACACAAGAGGATGTCAACAATGTGACGAACATGCTGCCTCCAAAAAAAAAACAAAGTGCGTGTCGTCCTCATCGCGAGCCTCGAGGTGATGTCACGAGTCGTGTAAAGGCGAGTCCGGAATATGAGTACCGCACGACAGCCATTATGTGCATGTCGGAAACAAGAAGACAGAAGACGACACGCTTCTTTTCTCGACCCGTCCCGCTTTCGCATTCCGATTGATTTTCCGACGACGATGATATCCGCGTTCCGACGAATACACTAGAAAACCTTGCGGATGTTATTCGTGAACTTTGGATTATCTTGGCAACGGCAAGCAAACTAACTAACTAAATAAATGCAAATGAGACCGATGCGTGTATTCCGAGCGATATCGTCTTCGGCGAGACGAACGATACCAATGAGCAAATCGAGGATGATTCTTCTTCGGAACTTTCATTCTTCCGATCAGAATACTATAACAAAAGCTCTTTCGTTCCAAAAGCACTATCCACGCTTACTCGAACTCGTACAACAATTGAAAAACAAAGACGGCAAAATACCTTTACTGAACGCGCAACAACATGACGAACTAGCGGCTCGAACGAAACAACTCTCCAATAATATAGAACAAAACGACAAGCCGCTGCCGTCTTGGTACTCTTGTGCAGTGTCCAAAACGAGCCATCGATTCTATTTACCAAACGCGCGGCACATTTGAAGAATCATGCGGCCGAAATGGCTTTTGTCGGAGGTCATTACGATGCACTTGTAGACGGGTCGCTCATGGATACGGCCCTTCGTGAAGCGCAAGAAGAATTGTTGCCCACGTTTGCGTCTTTTCGAGCAAGTATCGAAATACTGGGAGAATGTACGCCACTACCGTCATTGCACGGAACGCCCGTGACTCCGGTGATTGCCATCTTGTGGCCCGATTTGGCTTTACCACTGAACCACTATTTTCCGGGCGAGCCATCCGAAGTCGAGACAGTCTTGGCTGTTTCGATTCAAGATTTGATACAAAAGGAAACAACACGCAAGCTACCCACCAACGAATTCCGACTCGTCGATGCTCCCGTATATCCGACGCCGCACGGCAATGTGTGGGGATTGACGGCGTTTATCTTGCGGCCATTGTTGCGTCGCATATTCCGACGGGCATTTTGGTAGAACCATCCGAGGAGGAGGACAATCATAGAAATACAACGATTGCTTTACGTTTAAAAACATCACTGTTATTCTACTTACTTCCTATTCTTTAGTTCGCTTTCTTGACCGGAAACACGTGCGATTGTCGAATCGTGATACCAGCATGTTCGTCCGCATTTTAATGGCCGCAATGACTTCCTTGCCCTCCTGCACGAGACCATAGACATCCTTTCTTCCATCAATGTCTTTGATTTTGGAATTGGTCGTAATGTAAAACTTGGGATCGGCCATTTCTTCGACAAAGATGGGTTTCGTGTTGCCCTGTCGTTCCAGTGTCATGCCGACCAAGTTGGGAAACTGCTCGACCACCTGATCCGTCCCAAGTCCGTGCAAGTGCAGTACAATTTTTCCGGCCTTCTTCTTGTTGATATCCACGACAATCCACGCCAAACGTGGCGGAACCTTGTCACGCGGCGCGACGAATTTGCCGTCCGATCGATGCAAATTGTTCTTTTCAAACACTTGACGCGTGTAGCCACTCGCATTGTTCGTTTTGAGGAGCGGATTCTGAATGGGAGTATTGTCAATTGCCACGGCCGTGTCGGCGCTGTTGTGCGAGGCCCAAGCGGGTTTTCAAACTGGTATTTTGCTGCAGTTGTGCGCGTTGATCCGTGAGAAAAGTTTGACCCGGCGTTTTGTGATTCTCGTACGTTTGTGTGGCGTGCGTGGGTTGCGCGTACTCGGGTCGCGACCACTGATTCTGCTTTTTGAGAGCGTCCAGCTGTTCTTGTCGAGCGGCGGAATAGTCGAATTGCGACGGATTTGTTTTCAAGCTAGCGTGCATCGCAGCAGCTGTAGAGCCACCATGGATCGGCCCTTCCTCCATTTCTTCTTCTACAATCTCTTCGTATATTTCCTCTTCCTCATACTCCTCAATCTCTTCGTATTCTTCCACCTCTTCATACTCTTCGTCGTACTCGTCCTCGTCGTATTCTGCTTGCTGCACTGCAGCCGCCTTGGCTGCCTCTGTTTCGGCGATTTGTTGCTTGATGGTCGCTATTTTGGCTTCATACGCTTCAATTTCACGCTGTTTGTTGGCAGCTTCCTCACGCTTTTGCTGAAGCTGTTGTCGACGTTGTTTGGCGCCGGCCAAAGAACCTTCGTGAGTGCCAATCTCTTGTTCTACCTTTTGCAGCTCATCTTCGATTGCGTGTAGTTCCATTGTTATGATTATTGAGTGAAAACTGAGAGTTCTTCTAGCTAGAGTAAGATCTAGAGTGTGTTGGTTGATAGTAACTCCTTCGTCCTCTTTTTGACGCCGATTGATGATGAAACGATGAAAGAAATAAACAAAACAATAATAGGTCTAATGACCTCAAGATCTTGTTGTGGTTCGAAACAGTCATTTGTGGGTCGGTTTGTCTTGCTTTGCGACACTCGCAATGACCGTTCAATTTGTGAATGTGTCGCAACGGGACTTATTTGTGGAGGCTTTTGCGTCTCTAAGGGTTATGATTTAGAGAATTATGATCAATGATCGGCATTTCGTTTTCTCATGACACTATTTATTGATATTCCGCACTGTTGCTCCTCTTGCTGAAAATCGAAGTGTCCCGTGCGATGCGACAGTGAAAGTGAAACGGAGCTGTCGGTCGATCCAGATCACATTTTTATTGACAAGGAAATACCAACAGCTGCGCAGGTGGTGATACTTTGTGACGTGCCCGGTCGTCAAACATGCGCACCCTTCCTGCTGCCCTCGCCGAAAAGATAAATTTGATTGCGATTCTCTGTAGTTCGTTCAGCTACCCCATCCAAAAATGATTTATACGACTGCTATTGATCAACGAACCTTTCCTTCCGACAGTTGTTACAGGCGGAACCGTGACCATTTTAAAGGCAATAGAATCTTAACTCATGATCCATGTTTGACCGTTTGACAAACAAAACGACCGGCCTTGTCCTTCCGCCCTTATTGCTAGGTTGCAAGTCAACGTAGTAAACCCTACACCTTACAGCGTAGAATACGCGAGGCGAAAACTCATACGTGGCAAAAGATGACGCCTGGTGACTGGTGACTGATGGCCATTGATTGGCCATTGGACATTCCTCCGAACTTCTCCGTTGCTGACTGAACAATGAGTCGTGCTCAATCGAGTCGAGAAAATGCACAGAAGGGCTTAAACAGTGAGAGACACTGAAAACATGGGGTTAATTGAACAGTAAAGAATAATAATTATGCTTCTTACGCACGGAAAACAGATGTTTGTTACAGTTTTTCCGAGCATTCAGAATTGGGATACCTTGTCTGGGATCTTGGGTACATATTACAAAGACCATTTTCTCCGAAAGGCAAAACCACAGAACAGAGAATTGGCAATTTTGAACTCGAGAGATGTGAGATTTAGAGGCGACGTCCGTCGTCCGTCGCGGTCGCGGTACGCCAGTGACCAGTGACCAGTGAGCAGCAGGCCTCTACATTCTAGGGTTTTCCTAAAATAAGACTCAAATACCTAATCTTATCCTCCGAAAATACCCTAAATTAAGCTATTTTCCTATTTTAGGGTATTTTAGGGTCTGGGATCCGAACTTGTTTTCTGATTGGTGAAAAATTATTATTGTAGCCATAGAATCGTTTTGATTGGTTGTTTATGCGCGGGAAGCGGAGGCGGGAAAATTCAAAGATCATCGATCATCGGCATTTCGTCGGCTCGCTTGCTTTGCATTGGCGACTTCTCCCATCTCTATTGTTATCATTATTTTTTGCTTATCATTCATTATTATTGAAAAGAACGCAATGAGAATCAATCTTCCGGCTCTGACTTCAAAGAAAGCTGACCCCAATGGCTTTCGAAGGGATTGGCTGGATAAGTACGGACTTCAAGTGACTTCCATGAATGGAAAGGATGTCGTTTGGGTTCAATGCCGATTCTGTGTTCACTTTGAACGCGAGGATCCAGAAGGAAAGAAAAGACAGAAGATTGACACAATTAAGATGTTTACCTATGAGAAATTTGAGAAGTGCTGGACAAATATCGGCCTAGGCCTCGACCTATTAAAAGATTTTTGTGGTGGCATGGCAAGCGTATTGGCGGGAACTGCTTCTGTTGAGTCCGATTTCTCCCAAATTGGCTGGGTTAAGGACAGCAACTCAAGCTGCATGTCAGATTTCACTTTGGAGTCCATCTTGCATTGTAAGCAGTACGAAAAGCTGCTTAAAATGTTTCAAGACAAGCAATCTTAGCTCGACTCTCCAAGTATTTAGTTTTACCCTAATTTCTAACGTGGTACATATTCTACGTATTTCTACGTAAAACCCTAAACTAATCCTAGCGTAAGCCTAAAAAAACCCTAAATTAACTTATTTTAGGGTTATTAGGAAAACCCTAGACTGTAGAGGCCTGGTGAGCAGTGAGTTATGAGTTAGGGAGTATGAGTTATTATGAGTTATGAGGGCCATACCTTGGGCCATACCTCCTTTGTTGAGGCTTGAGGCTTGAGGCTGTAGGAACGGTACATTGTAGAGAACAGTCATCTCTGCCCACTGCCCACTAGTACCCAGTAAATCGGCATTCTCTTGTCTAATACAAACGGCAACCTTGCAAACTGGAGAGTGCAGAAAAGAGAACAGCAGAGGCCGATGTGTTTTGTACTGTACTGGAAATCTGCGGCTCTGCATACGTTTCTCCGATAAGCGAAAAAACCAACCGAAATTGCGTCGAAAATGTCGGATGGCGGATGGCCTGGAAACAAATTCCGATGGAATTGAAAGAGTATCATCATCATTTTGTCTTCCCACTTCCTGGAACTTTGTGTTGCGCAATGGAAAACATCTAACGCACATTGATATTCTTCATTCATGAGCAAGCACAGCAGTTCCGCCTCTTTATCACTAAATGAACAGAGGAGAATGTCAAGACGGCCGCAGAATCCGAACATGAGGAATGACAGCGTCACCACGTCTCCAGAGGAACGGAGACGGCAACTCTGCGATATTCTCACCGAGGCTTTGGCGATAGCGCAACACATAGACGATATAACTGCAGCTGGTACGGATCAAGCCGGTGATTCTGCGCCTCCTCTAGATGAGTCGAGCTCTTCCGCGTTGACCATCAATGATGATATTATAGTGGAATCATCGCGACCCGAGGAAGAGACAAAGCAAAGCGCAAACAATGAGGATGACCTATACCCCGAAGGAGAAAAGCAACCAGCCAATCCAACCCGCAAGCCAGAATAATGGCGTTTTGAGGACATTTTACATGGAGGAACCGCTAGCATTGTGTTTGACTCCACAATCGCAGGCTGAAGCATCTGTCTCCCTAATTCGGAATCCTGTAGTCAATGCACTACTTTAAGAGAAATTTTATGCTTTTGAACTCCTGTCTTATTCATTTAAATTGCAATTTTAGTCTGGGAACTCGTTTGCGGTCAAAAGGATAGCCAACACAATTTGGCCAATACTTAAAGCGTATTCTGCACTCCTTCATTCATACCGTGAACACGTCCGGTCCGAGCACTTCATCCGATTGATTCGTACTGAGTGGGAAGAATGTATCTATTCCATCGATTTGTAATACAAATAAACACAATCCTCCTCAGAACGTCTTTTGCAGCGTCCGAGTCCCCAACAGAACCAAAAGCGAAAACCCCCACTGCAGCGTCCTTTCCTCCGTACCCAGTGCAAGCTTCCCACCCCCATAAGCACCTACCAACGCTCCCAACGCCAATGGTGGCGCTACACGAAATGCTACATTTCCGCCTTGGCGTGCGTCATGGTTCCCACCAAGGCGGGCAGAATCATGGCCGCCAGGGAAGTAGCGAGCGCTTGATGATGCGTATACGGCGCATCCTTTGGTGGTTGCGTGTAAATCAACGCCGGCACGACCAAAGTACCTCCACCGACGCCAAACAAGCCTGCCAAGTATCCCGAACACAATCCAATACTCGCAGGAGCGACCCATTTGGGATAAGGGGACGATGCATTCTGTGATAGTGATGATGATTCATTCGCTTTGTCTTCTTCTAGTTGCTTTAGACGCGAATATCGCTCCACAATATACTGTTTGGCCGGCACCGCCGGTCCCATGACCAGCAACAACATGCCCAGCGCCCGTTTGAGCCACACTTCCGACAAAAACGTGGTCGTCCGAGCCCCCAACGACGCCGTCACCATGGCCGTCAGGGCAATCGGTATCGCCGCTTCCCAATCGACTTGATCTTGATACGAGACAGCACCCGCCAGGCCCGTTGCCATGACCGCAGCCAGCGATGTCCCGTGCGCTTGATGCTGACTTAACCGACAGGCTGCGCTTGTTAACAGAGGAATCATGACAAACCCTCCGCCCATGCCGGCCAACGATCCCATGGTTCCGGCGAGTGTGCCGATAGCGAATGCTTTAGGGATATCGTGTGTTGTTGTTTGTGCTGTTGACGATGTAGTACTTTCATTAATATTGTTCGACTTTTCTCCGATATTATTATTCTTTTCCGGTTTGTTGTTGTTGGTGGTGGTGGTTGTGTGCCGTCGACTGCGAGGAGCCTCCAGTCTTCGTTTGTGGCCAACGAAAGAAGCGCTACGCGTCACGTGCCTTATTCGTTGTCGCAGTCCTTGTGATAGCATTGCGATTTATAGTATAATAAACAAAAATAATAGGGAAATAATGAATAGAATAGAATTGAATGAATGAATGAATAAATAAATAAATGCAACGTTGGAGAAAAATATAATGTTTCCAAAGGTTTCGCGCTGCACGCGCTGACCCGTCGTGGATCCTGGTGACGTCATGTGTAACAAACGCAGCTAGTAGGTGAATAATTCACTTTTCTTCATACACCTATACAACTAACTAATCCGCCAAACGCACCACATTCGATGGCGTCTCCTTGTTCGCATCACTCCCAAATTACGCAAAACGACTCTGCTCGCGATCAAACACCATATCATCCCTCCGTCACGGCCAACCGCCGAATCGTGTCTTGGAATACCGTAATCCGCAAAGGCTTGTTGTATTTCTTGTGCTGTGTTCATGACAAAGGGACCGTACTGTGCGACTGGTTCGTTGATGGGTCTGCCCTGAGTAAGGAAAATTCCCCGGTAGTATCGGCTGTCTCGTCGAGTTTCAATTCGACTTCTACGCCAGCTTGCAATTGATGCACGCACGGTTCGTATAAAGTTCGAAGTGTCGAAAATCTGGTCCATCATGCCTCATCTCGAGCTACTTTCTTTACAGAACGGGCCGACTGAATACCCCTTTTGCGCTTGGTAGAAACAGCCCGCTTTGCTCCCTGGAGGAGTAACAGCTATCTCATCCGGAACGACTTCCAGCAGAGCTGATTCTTCTGCATTCATAGCTTCGATGAACTCACACAACACATCGGTGTGGTTCGCCAACAACAACCCAATGCGCTGAACGTTTTCGATGCATTTGCTACCAACGACGTAGCCACCAGCAAGGATCGTAATATCGTAGACTCTTTCATCAACTTTTCTGATCCACAATAGAAACGATTCAGAGAATACAGCTCATTGATTCTGGGCCCATTGAAGAACTGGTGATAAGACCCTTCATGAACTGTGATTTTACGGTTTTCGAAAGTAGCTGTGTCAACGAAGAGTTATCAGGGTCAATATCTGGTTGGCTGTTTATGCAAAACTTTTGCAGTCCTTTATGTTCTTCCCTTGCCTTGAAAATATTCTGTAAGTGAGGCGTCCAATCGATGCGCCAATGAGTCCGAGTCAAATTAAGATACGTTAACTTTGGATTGCCGTTGATTGCGTCAATCAGAGCTTTCGCGACGGGTTCCGTCTCTTCATAAGCATACGGTTCATTATCATCGGTGTCGTCAACATCGAAATAATTACGCTCGCCGTTGTTTGACCAATTGTAGTAGGTCGAGATCCAATCTCTCCACGTTGCCCGATTTTGTAACTCGATTCAACAAAGCGACAAGAAGCCCATTCCAGTTGTCTCCATTCTTCAACTCTAGTGTCAACGTCAAATCTGTCGCCACAATTTCCACAGAATCAAAATCCTCTGGTTGAAGAAGGTGCGCATACATATAGTAGTTCAATACATTCACTTT
>BROJ01000345.1:0-47368 GCA_026008555.1 Fistulifera pelliculosa | reverse complement strand
CATGCCCTTTGCCGGATGCGATGCGAACGACGCCAATGGGCTTTACTATAGGATTCCTGTCAACGGCAAATGCTACGAGAACGTCCACCCCAATCACTGGCAGGTGTTTGAATTTACGAGATGGGCCGACGAGCATCCTGGCGGAGCTGCTGCTATCAAACAATTTGCTTTGAGTGGGAGTTTGTGCTCAACTTTCCAGATTGGCACACGATGGATCGCTGGAACACGTACTCCAAGCAGCTGACGAACATCGGCCGTTTTGGTGACACAGTGACAAACCACCCTGCTTTCATGGTATCACAACCAGCTCCAGTTGCAGGAGGCGTCTCGTTGATTTGTGGAAGTCCGTTTGAAGTCGCAAATAATGCATCTTTGGCCGGTTCGTTGCTCGGAGGCGCCTTTGACATTGTAACATCCGAGAGCAGAACGACGCCAGAAGCGAGACTGATGGAGCAGAACCTGATGGTTTGGATGGATGTGGCACTTTCGAGCAAAGATCAGTTGAGACAGAGAATCGCTTGGGCGTTGAGCCAAGTTCTGGTTGTGGCTCCGTACGCCCTCGAGTCGTGGTACACCAACGAAGTATTTCTCACCTATTACGATATCTTCGTGAGGAATGCGTTCGGCAACTACCGCGACATACTCAAGGAAGTCTCGTATTCTCCAGCAATGGCCGAGATGCTCTCGTTTTTGAACAGCGAGAGTTCCGCGATAGTTTGGGAGTACAGCCAGCGGTACGAGTTTGCAGATGAGAACTTTGCCAGAGAAATCATGCAGTTGTTTTCGGTCGGGTTGTACCAACTGAACCAGGATGGTACATTTTGGTGGATCGAAACAATCTCCTGTCCTGACCTATACGAACGATGACATCATGGAGTACGCCAGAATGTGGACCGGCTTTAAACAGCAGCCCCGTCGAAATAATATCGAGGAATTTCCTTCTCCTTGGACAGGAAGTCTCGTCGATCCCATGATGATTCGAGTCGACGCCAGAGACAGTTTGCCAAAGGTGAGTGAACCGATGTTGCTAATTTTCTCGACCCTAACTTCGCGATAGACTCACTTACATTCATTGTGTCAATCTCAGATGGGTCTGAACCGTGCTTATGTCGGAGACGGATATCCCCTGTGTGCCGACTTGCCAAGTCAACATTTCCTCAAGCGCGGAGCGACGTACCGCTTGTTGGGACCCAAGCCCAAACCTCGTCTGCTGACCGATCCTGATAGCTGGACTGACTCAACAAAAGAAGCGCCTTTCCTTGGACAAAGCTCTAATCTTTATCAAGCTCTCTGTAAATTGTCAGGCGGCGTATGTTCGTATCCTGCGAAAGTCGTCTTGCAGTCCAACATGGCATGCACGGGAGTCGAATGCGAGATTGACGAGCCCCGTATAGTGAATGTCAACGGGGTGTACTACGAGTATACACGTTTGCCCTGTGTCGAGCAAGCTTTTTACAGCAACCCGGTCATGATGACGAATCAGTGGGGTGGTCATACTGCGCCGATCGTCGCACCTCGGCAGGATCCATTGCGTGCTGCCCCGATAGCACTGGTAAAGCAAACACTGGTCTAGTAAAATTCGATGGGGAGAAGTTGACATTCGACCGGTCCTCGGCTCGTTGCAGGTCAAGCGGCATGGCCATGTGTGAAGCTCCGTGGTGGGATTGCAACGACTGCAACGAGTCTCTTGGATATTGGACTAGCCATTCGTGTAACTTGGTGGTCAAAGTACAGCGCGATGGGAAGATTGGACTCGTTCACGACGTCGTGGACAGCCGATCAAATGTTGGCAAAACCATCCACTACAATGTCAGAAAAGATACGAAGACTTCGTTTAGGTAGACTGGACAGGGCCGCTGGATGCGTTTCTCAGTTCGTATGATGCTCAGTGCGCTGCGATAGGCTGCAAAATAGATCCAATGCAGAATGTTTGTCTTTGCCCCGTATCCGCAGTTACTGATAGTCCTGTTTTCACCAGCTCTCCGACAGTGGCTCAAGTGCTTCGTCAGTTGCCAATTGGGTCATTTGCACCGGGAATTATGGCAGGAACCTACAATGTAAGAGATCTTGGCGGTGGCGTATCGATGCATTCAACAGACGGTCTGTTTTCTGCCAAGTCTATCTTCCAGGTCAAGCGGCATGGCCATGTGTGAAGCTCCGTGGTGGGATTGCAACGACTGCAACGAGTCTCTTGGATATTGGACTAGCCATTCTTGTAACTTGGTGGTCAAAGTAGAGCGCGATGGGAAGATTGGACTCGTTCACGACGTCGTGGACAGCCGATCAAATGTTGGCAAAACCATCCACTACAATGTCAGAAAAGATACGAAGACTTCGTTTAGGGTAGACTGGACAGGGCCGCTGGATGCGTTTCTCAGTTCGTATGATGCTCAGTGCGCTGCGATAGGCTGCAAAATAGATCCAATGCAGAATGTTTGTCTTTGCCCCGTATCCGCAGTTACTGATAGTCCTGTTTTCACCAGCTCTCCGACAGTGGCTCAAGTGCTTCGTCAGTTGCCAATTGGGTCATTTGCACCGGGAATTATGGCAGGAACCTACAATGTAAGAGATCTTGGCGGTGGCGTATCGATGCATTCAACAGACGGTCTGTTTTCTGCCAAGTCTATCTTCCAAGTGAAGGATGCAAACGGAGTGACCCACTTCCGAAAGAATGTCAAGTCGACCGTAAAAGTTGGGTCAGGGACACTCTCCTTTAGAAACCCTCCACACTTCATTTCGCTCGCTTTCCTGAACTCCGCGATGCAGTATACGAGACGGACGCCGGTCTTGATCACTACTTCGTAAGTCAAATGAAATATCAAGCCCTGTAGTTCCGACCTGCAACGAGCATTATCCTAACTCTGCGTTTCTTCCTTCAGTATCATCCCAACACGGCGCCGTTCTTGGCTTCCAGGATGCTGCAGCGTTTTGGTCAATCGAATCCTTCTCCTCGATTGATTTCCACTGTTGCGAATGCCTTTCGCACAGGTGTTTATTCCGCGGGAGGAACATCTGTTGGGAGCAGAAAGTACGGTGACATGTTTGCAATGATCGCCGCCATCCTTCTGGATCGTGAGTCTCTGTCTCCAGTTTTGGATGCTGATCCCGCTCGCGGTTCACTCCAGGAACCGTTCCTCCGCTACGTTCGCGCCATGAGGTCACTTCAGTTTAAGCCGTCCGCTGATGCTCCGTATGTTCGTTTCCAGACATACTTGCCCAATGCTCTCGGCCAGCAGCCGCATTTGCAAACGAGTGTGTTCTCATTTTTCAAGCCGGAATACACCCCGCAGGACCTGTTGGAAGCGCTGGTCTTTTCTGTCCAGAGTGTCAGCTTACCGACGGACCGAAAGCGATCACGTTGATGAATGCGTTGAACAGTCTCTTAAAATACGGACTGAGTTCGGACTATGGTGGCTTCGGCTACAGCAGAGGCCGGACGCCGAGCAAGGGTGACTACGCAAACTCGTTCGGCAACGTTGCTTTGAAGCTCAGCGATGCGCTTACCCCGACTCAAGTGGTTGACGAACTCGCCTTGGTGCTGACGGCCGGTCGATTGGATGCCCAGAAACGGAAAGTGATGGCGGATGTGCTCAATTCGGTGGTATCGAGGGCGCAAGGCAT
Organism: Fistulifera pelliculosa; assembly: GCA_026008555.1. Taxonomy (NCBI): domain Eukaryota; phylum Bacillariophyta; class Bacillariophyceae; order Naviculales; family Stauroneidaceae; genus Fistulifera; species Fistulifera pelliculosa. Next base: position 43,747 of record BROJ01000345.1, on the reverse strand, counting down.
CATAACTGTCGAACAGCTCATGCTTACAACGCCCGAGTTTCACACGAACAGCTTGTCTCAAAACAATGGCGGTGCGGTTTCAGCACCGCCACTGCCAGCACAAAACACCAAGCCATACAAAGCGATTGTTTACGTGATGCTCTCCGGCGGCTGCGACTCTTTCAACATGCTGGTACCACAAGTCTGTACAGGAAAGAATAATGCCGGAGTGACCGTGGACAAGCAGTACAATGCGGAGCGCGGAAACTTGGCAATTCCGTCGGGGATCGTTCCTTGCAAATTGCTGCTTCCGGTCAGCCATGTTCGGCATTCGCTGTTCATAAAGAGCTACCTCTGTTTAAGTCTCTGTACGATGCTGGCGAATTGAGTTTCATCGCAAACATGGGCGTGCTGAATGACGTGAGCGGGATGGACAAGGTGAATTACATGACAAAAACGAGAATCCAGCTCTTTGCTCACAACTGGATGCAGCAGGAAGCCAAGACGATGGATCCTAAGTCGGCAAAGTTTGGAACGGGAGTCTTGGGCCGCATGAGTTCTGTCTTAAAGGACAAAGGATACACACCAGGGTCTGTTTCTTTCGAAAGTGAATCGATTTCCGTCTCCCCAGAGCGCAACAAGTCACCGAAGCCGATCGTTGTGAGTCCCTACGGTGTAAACAAGTTCGACACGAAGCCAACCGCCGAGACGTTTGACTTGACTTCTTATGCGAAACTGTTGAACGGAAAGCCCAACTCTACTGACTCGTTGTTTGGTCAGACTTGGTCTGCTCGATTCCTTGACGGCATGAACGAAGCGGACTTTTCAAAAGCAAGATCGAACAAGCTCCGTTAGGCAATCACTGGTCTTGGGATATTGGCCCTATTGGTTACCAATTCCGCATGCTTTCCAAGCTCGTGAAGAGCCGTTCTGTGAGGGGTGTCGATCGCGATGTGTTTTACACAGAGTACAGTGGCTGGGATCATCACGCCGGCCAAGTCGCGGGTTTGCAGACCAACTTTAGGGAATTGAACAAATCGCTGAACATGTTGGTGACGGAACTGAAGTTGCAAGGTGTTTGGAAAGACGTAACGATTGTGATTGCTTCTGAATTCGGAAGAACGCTTACACCGAACTCGGGCGGAGGATCGGATCATGCATGGGGTGGACATTACGCGTTGATGGGAGGTGATGTGATTGGCAAAAGATTCTAGGCCAGTATCCTTCTGATTTGACTGACAAAGGGCAGTGGAACGTTGGACGCGGACGCTTTATTCCGACGACGAGTTGGGACGCTGTTTGGAATGGAGTCGCGCAGTGGATGGGAGTTACAACGGAAGCCGAACTTGATTATTGCTTGCCGAATCGAAAGGCAACTTCGGGCGTCAGCGGCTTTACGAATCTCTTTTCACGAAGCGATCTTTTCAGGTCTACCACTCGTAAAAGACATTTGCGCGAAGGACAGGTCGATTCGGACCACGAAGAGAATGAGGCTTAAGCTTTGCGAAGGTAGTGCAATAAAGTCGAACTATAATCTCTGTGAATTCGTATTAGCCTTAAACCATTTTGCCTGTCTTGTGATGAAGATTGTAATGAATGATGAACATTGAGGGCTGACGTCTTTTGTTGTGCTAATCGAAGAGCTTCTGCGGCCGAAGTCTCGAGTCCTTCGTGGCCTGATGCTATGGCTTCCTTCCAAAGAACTTTCGCGCATTTCAATTTAACCGAGAAGCAATCCGGTTTGATAGTCATTTAACTTGAGATACTGTTTTCTCATGATCAGCGGCTTGACCGACGACCAGAATGAGCGCGTCATGTTGATGCATTTCGCATCTCTTGTGTTTGGACGTGCAAGACCAAGACAGACACAGACGTCAAGGAGGATCAAGTGCAGTGCGACTTTGTATTCTTTTCGTATTACAGCTGGAAGACAAACAGTGCCTTGCTACTATGGGTCGCTGTCCAACTCGTGGTAATGAATAAAACGATTCATTCGTTTCTTCTGTTTATTGCGTAATTGCAGTTGCTTTGAATGAGAGATTAACGACTCTAGTCTATACGTCTATACTTCTCTCATTGCTTTTGTTTTTCTTTTGTTGATCTTTTATATACTCCGTAATCTTTTGCCGCACGCTTCATTGTCGGAGCACCACCGATGTAAGCTATGTACCACGGATCATTCCACGTGAATCCAGTGCCAGGTTCCTTTTGGACGACATTTTATTATTTCGTCAAAGATCAAAAAGCATGCAATGAATGAATGATGAATGATTGATGATGAATGAATGGACAAAATAGACCACACAATAACGCCTCGAGACACACTCACAACAAGCAGCGAAACAAACTCAAAACGACGGAAACGAATAGACGACGAGAACTTTCACATCATCCCCAGACATACTTTGAAATGAGAACCTCAAACGGTAAACGGTAAGCCCTACATCCGCAAAGCGAACCCATCTGACATGCCGCGGACAAATCACAGTAGATTGAATACCCAGCTTCGCTTTGCCGTTCTCTGTTCCTCCTAGGTTCCGAAGAGCTAGAGAGAATTCCTTGTTTGAAGGTTCTGTGTTCTGTGTCGATTCAACCCCGAATGCAGTTATGCTGCTACACGCCTCTGTTCTCTATCAATTATCGATCTCTCTGGACATTTCACTACACTTTACGAACCAAGGAATATCGTCTTCCTGTTCTCTTCGTTACAGTCATCATTTTCTTCTATTCGTCGTTGTCTACTGTTTCCTCCCGTTTCAAAATGTTTCCGAACGTGCTCTGCTTTATAAAAGCTTTGTCAAAATGCGATGCTCGGGATAAAGCATGATGTCGCGATGATTTTAATACGAATCATTTATGGGGATTCTGCTAGTGTATTTCTTTCACACACGACAAGCTGCACGGACTGCTCAACAGCGATCCCACCGAATAACTAGATTGTAGGGTCAGGTTCGCTTCGCTTCGCTGCTATACGCTTATTTCCCCGTTCTATCTGGTTCTGGCCTCAAGTTGAATTTTTCATCATTTATCCCCGACAGCACGTGCATAATCACTCCTTATTCGAAAGGGGCAAAACAAAGCCCATACAAAACTACTGACACCAGCTCGCGGTAGTGCTACAAACGCTAGTTGAACATTCGATCATTCTTTGCGTTTCTTGCAATCTAGACTAAATGCTTTGGCAATAAATCATGGGAATTTTTGTTGTGTATGCTACCGAGCATGTAGACTTTTAGATCCGATACGAGATCCTGTAGAAATCAACAGACAAATCGGCGAAAAAAGATTTATCCTCGTTTGAAAGCTGCTCTTTTGCCCTCATAATCTTCGAATCGCCCGATTGTCAAAGGTAAGATTTGTTCACGGAACGCTCAAACACCATCCGCAAAGATTGACATGACAGAAGCGAGCCGTTGCATGATTTCATTTAAATGATTGATTCTCACAGATTGCTTTTGTTCTTGATCTTTTGCCAAGCTAGCTTTCTCATTTCTCTCAAAAAACTCAAGATACGCGCATCATCATGCTCGTCGGTTCTTTCATTCGATACATTTGCATTGCAGCTACGCTCTTGACCGTCTCAGCTAAGGCAACTACGGTTAACTTTGCCCGTAACCTCGAGGAATGCTAGACATATGATCCTACTGACACCTGCTTCAAGTGCCTCTCCAGAACCGATGATGCAGACACGGGCACTGCCACTATTGAACTGAACTTCTCCGGATGCAAGGGAAGGAAATTAGCTGGGCCTGCTGCACTGCTTTTGAAGGTCCCGGTGAAGGTTCATGCGTCGTCGCGGACGGTGGCTGCGTGAACTCGACAGGTGTATGCGACTCTGAAAATGGATACAAGTGCAACGATGTGAACACCATGACTGTCACTGTGCCCATTGGGGCTACTTCGGTGACGATCAACACCCATGACGGTCAGACCCTAAATTATGACCTCGATGGAGCGAACAACGATATTTGCGGCGGTCAAGGCAACCAAGGAGGCGGATGCGTCAACCAAGCCGCAAGGGAAGGCAACATAGCAACGGCTCATTGTTTGAATGAAATTTCGATTACCAATGAAGACTGCAATGATGAACAGCCATCCAGATCCCCGAGCTTGCTACCCTCCTTGAACCGTCCCTTGAACCGTCCTTGAACCCTCCCTTGAGCCGTCCCTTGAACCGTCCCTTGAGCCGTCTGCTGCACCGTCCCTTGAGCCGTCTGCTGCACCGTCGCCTAGCTGTCCAGCGGGAGATGTCTGCCGTGAGTCTACGGGACACGTCTGCGATTTGGCCGAGACGTGTATGGACAACAAGTGCCCCACCTGCGACAACAAGTTGACGGAGGGATACGTTTACAAGTGCGCCAAGTCGGCATACCTGTGTGGCCCCAGCGATCTTGCCTCCTTTGAGTGCAACAACGGCGACCCCGCGATTGCACCGGCCGACGTGGTTCGATTGGCGTACCCGGATTGCCTCAAACAAGGAACGGTTGTTCTGGCTGCCAAATGCCTTAACAATCGAGGCTTGAGCAATTACGGTGTCGGTATCTGCAAGGAGAAAGACGGAAAGCAGTTTTGGGCCTGCAAGAAGAAGGCAGATGTCCAGGAGGGCAAGACTGCGACTATTTCTTTGGCGCTGAAACGAATCAGTGCCGTGCTGCAGCGGGTCGTCGTCTTGGTAGACTCAACTCGTGGTAAAGAGCGGACGGTTGATGTGTTTGTTTCTATGATTATTGCATTTGCTTTTTTTGCATGATGATTGCTGACCCTCATTCACATCGCACGGGTCTTGCGTGGAACAATGAAGACTAAACAACACAGAAAAAACGCCTGAATGATTAAGGAGTGTCTTCGTTTATTTTTTTCATTCTATTTTAGACTAGAGAATCAGCTTTCTCATCGTCTTTTGTTGGGTTGCAATTATGTCGTTGGGTTGCTTTTTCTTGGATGCTGCGCCTTATTTGTCGTAACACTACTACTATGTGTTATGTATCACGGATTACGGTACTCATTTATTAAGGAATCGAATACCAGTGCCGACCGCTCTTCAATGGAGAGAGTACTTCGAACACTTCATCCGCTGTCGAAGTCGAAGATGCGTCTCGCAATAAGTCTCAAGGCGACGACCATGGACATGGACTGCACTATATACTAGTATTTTGCGAAGGGCGCGCGTTGTTCGTATTATCCCAGTCAACATTATTATTTTGTAGAAAGATTACCTAATAAACGAAAAGCAAAATGACAAAAGAAACACCAGTACACGACAATGTCGTCGAGGAATTCAAGTTTGTATTCAATCGCTTGCAATCAAATCTCTTTTGAAAACAAAAAATAAAAACGACGCCGTCACGCAAATCACGATGGTTCGGACGACAGCGCGAGGCAGACGAAACGCCTCCGACGGCCGTCTGTTGTGCAGTTCAGTGAAATTACTGTAGTCGAAGATTTGCGACGGCTCGCGGAATTGGTGATAACAGGAGAAAATGCCGTCACGGCAAGTGAAAACAGCGCACTCGAAAAGAAACAATACCCTCGAAACAGAGTTGGAAGGAGCATTTGCAATTGGGAGGGCCCGAGGAAGAAGAGGATGTTGACAAAGTCAAGGATGAATACCTATTCGCAACGACACTGCAGTATCACGCACAATTGTTTGATTTGTTCATCGAGCAACATGTCTTGCCGTACATGGTAGACCTCGTGCTGGGGACGTTATTTGTTGTTTCCACAGAAGAGCAGAACGAACATGCACCGAAATTACTTCCGCCCCTTGCCGTCGCAACACAAGCCATTCAATCTATTTCCATTCTCATTCAAAATGTCTCACAAGTCACTAGTTTGTATCTCTTGTTGTCGAATGACAATATCAATCGATTGAGTCAACAATTGCCTTTGAAGACTATATCGCCGCCGAGCGGCATGCGCAATTGCAACAACAGTCTGTGGAATTATTACCGCGGACGTTTCTCTCCCGCCTTGACGGAATTTACGACCCATTTTGTGACCTTACTCAAATCCTCGCCATGCGCGTGACACCCGAAACATTGCAATTCTTTATGCAGTATCCTTCGGCCGACCGACCTATTTGGCGATTTCCACTCTACGATCGTGCGTTGGAATTTTGTGCGGCGCATCATGATTCGTTTGTGCGGACGACGGCCATGAATATCTGTTTGAATGTCTTGCGACTCACGACAGTAGAAGATACGAGTAGTACGAACGAGAACAATGGCGATGATCCTCCCGCACTTCCTTCGGGTGTCTTGCACACGTCGCATTTGCCCTTTTCGGATCGTTTGCAAATAGCACAGTATGCGTGTCTGCCGCGTCGAGTAGAACCGCTGATTGCTCCGATTTTACCAAATTGGCGGAACGCTGGAATGCGTTGGAAGAGCATTTGCGGGATGTGCCTCCGGAATCCAGTGAAAGTACATTCAAGACTGCACTGGTCAAACATCAAGTTCGTATGGACCGGTGGGTGTCGCAATGGAAGAATCAAGCGGATCAATTGCACGATGAGTTGCTCTTTTGCAAGATGTCTTTCAGGTTGGATTGTCGTCGTTGAATGAACAGTTGATTGAAATGATGCTGGCGACGTTTGTCTATCCGCTGCAACTGCAACCTTTATTGCTGTACTGCAAACACCTCGAATCGCCTGACAATGTGAATGAACGTGAAGTACCGGCGGCATTGTGGGCGCCCGCGCAAGCTGCCTTGTTCACAGCAGCCGCGTGTTTTCACTTTTGGAACATCCAGCTTTGCTCAAATTGTTATGGGTGGCACTCTTTCATCCATTAAGTCCGGATGCTACCAGCGTGCCGACGATTCGTGCGCAACTGCAAGTCGAAGCCACCAATGAGGCGGGCAAACCATGTCTGCGGTTGGATTCACCGCAAACACTGACGATTGATTCCAGAGACACGTATCCCTTTGGGAGTCGCGTCACGAACGCAACCTTGCCGGAATCTGCTGCCGACGAAGCTTGTGTCTTTGTTTTGGCGTCAGCACTGCAACAAGTACTGTCGTTTCGAGGACACGATCTGTCTCTTCTGGCTAGAACAAAGCCGAATCCCTATCGCCAGGCTTGGCTGACTTGTTTACAACCAAGCGCATCCCAATTCAGTCTTACGCTGAGGCATTTAGCCATTGGGACTTTGGGTGCTGCAGTCCAAGCCTTGCCGGTCAGCTTGGTGGCGCCTGTTCTTTTGGGGACAGATCTCAAACAACTGCAAGACGATATACCCATCGATGAAAGGGATTTGGATTCAACGGCAGCTCACGCGGACGACCGTGGTCTGGGAAGCAGCAATGCCCACTATTCACGACATTCATTGACCAAGTCAAGAGGGGTTGGGACGGATCATTCTGGTATTGTTGTGTCGCGACTAGCTGCAAGTGTCATGTATCAGTGTTCGGGGCAAATTGCGGTGTACGACCCCGTTGCTGCGCATGCATTATTATATTTAGTTTATACACAGCCACAAGCATTAAAACTTGCAGCACAGAGTGTTGATTCTGTTAGGCGACATGCGGCGCACGCATCTTGCCGGTCGGCTGTGCTATTGAAAAACACCCCTCCGCTCCGTGGAGCTCCTAGTATGCAAGATCCAAGACATGATGATAAACTGGCGACGGCTCTCATGGATATGTTATTGTATGGATGTGGCGATTTTCCGCAATTTCAGCCTGGTTTGTCAGAGTTTTGGTACAGTCTACGAACACGGATGCTCAATATCCAGCTTGTACGCTTACCGTATGGTCTTCCAGTACGTTCGCTATGTTGACGGATCAGATTGGGAAGCATTTCAAAAGGGTCGATCCCAAAATGACAACCTGAACGTTTTCGAAGATAAACGCACAAGTCTTCATTATGTTTGGCAGCTAGATGCGTTGGCGTCATTGCTGAGGATCTTTCGGCCACGGACGGTATTGCATTGCGTTCCGTATCGCAGCTGACTGGACTCGTCCTCTCGCCAGACGGAACTTTCCTTAAGAAGGAGTTTACGTCGTTTGAACGCAAGCGCCAGTCTTACGCTACCTTGTCTCTCAGGGCTCTGGATGCTTTGTTCTGCGAGGATGCCGTTAAAGTCCTCCCAGAAACGGGCTCTACTATAGATATTGCTGGAAACTTGTCCGTTCCTGTGTTTGCGAAGCGCCACCGAAGTCAGCGTTGCCCATTGCGGATGGCGTTTCTTGGCTATCGCTCTATCTGGTACCCCAAGATGGTAGCTTACTGTTTGTACAACAAGATATGAAGCTATTGATGGCATGTCCTTTGGAACGTGTCTGGATCGTTCCAGATCCAGAAACACCCGCGGACGACTCCCCGGCTCGCAAACTTTACTTCAATACACCTGGATCGATACGAACCCTCCGCCGCTTTTCTTGTTTGATAATGCTGTGCCGAAGCCTGAATTGTTGGAGAGCTGCTTCTCTAAACTACAGCTCAATACAAGTACTTGCAATGTGTGGTTCGAAAATCAGACCATTGCGGACAATGCCATGGCTCTCTTGATTCGGGCAATTTTCATGGCCCGGTCAACCAGGAGAGCGCATACAACGATTTTTGTCGCCTTAACAAAGGCTGGCACTATTCATTTCAAGGAACGCAGTCAAGGATTTGCAAAGTGATCATTAGCTAATATTACAAATGAGGAAGACTAGAAGCCATTCGCTCTATATATCCCATCGTTTTCGGTAGGAAGCATTTTATCAGCCTCAAAGGCTTGCATCATCTCTTGCTTGGCGCTGGTGTCGATCACGTCTGGCAGAAAACCGGAACGGCCCTTTGGTCTCGATTTGAACATGTCCTCGTGCTTCAACAAACGATGGAAGCCCCACCAGTCGCGGAGTGTCGATTCGGAAGACAGTAATCCAAATCGGCGTCAGATGTGGCTCCCGTCCACTCAGCAATACCATTCCAGATAGCATCCCAACTCAGAGTTGGGATTAACCTGCCACGGCCCACGTTTAATGGACTGTTCGCGGTGAGGTCGTTGGGAAACTGACCCAGCATTTGACCACCCCGAACATCCCCGCCCATCATCCAGTATTGTCCTCCCCAGCCGTGATCGGAACCTTTGCCGTTATTGCTGGTAACAGTTCGACCGAAATCTGACGAGATTACGATCGTAACGTTATTCCATATTCCCTGGTGCTTCAGTTCATTTACCAGCAAGGTCAGACCTTTGTTTAAATCTCGAAACATCGGCTGAATCTGTCTTTTCATATCCACGTGGTGGTCCCAGCCCGCCCACGTAGTAACAAAAAATTCACGGCGTTTCATTCGCCGAGAGTGTGTAGATAAAAGTTTGGCAATCATGGAAAATTTCTGACCGTAGTCAGGGAGGAATGACGGCCAATGGGTTCCCAGTTGCACTTGATCTAGATGAGATTTGAGGTTTGCGGATTCCTCTATACTTTTCATGAATTGCTGAGACCAAGTTTGACCAAACAAGGAATTCTGGTAAGAATTTGAGATGGCATTGAATTCCGCCGCGTAGGACTTCACATCAAATGCCTCCGCAGTCGGTTTGCGGTCAAAAACCGTTACCCCGCTACGACTAACAACAAGGGAGAAGGCTCCTCGCCAATGTTTGGTTCAACTGCTACCGAAGACTCGTCTATTGATATGGAGCTCGACGATAAACCCGAGCGCTCCAAGCTTGCAGCAAGGCGTCCCAACATCCCAGTCCCGGAACTACCTTCTTGGGATCCATTGACTGAGTCTCTTTATCATGCCATTATGAGCGAACAACTGCATAGTAGTTCGTTCTTGGAAGTTCATACGAGTCATATTGACATTTTCTATCATGCCGGCGTTTGCAAAGAAAACCAACTCACCAGCTTCATACAGTTTTTTCAATAAAGGTAGCTCTTGATGCAAAGCGAACGTGCTACACGGCTGTTTGTCAGCGTCAACGAGAAGAGTTCGTTCCTCGTCTGTCAAGGCCAAGTCGCCGCGTTCATCGATGTACTGCTTATCAACAGTAACGCCTGCATTGTTGGTTCCCGAACATGTGTGCGGAACCAACATGTTGTAGAATCGAATCCACCGTCTAGGAAAAGATAAACAACCGCTTTAAAATCGCCCGTCCCTTCGGCAAGCTTTGATTTGGCGGCTGGAATCGTTGACTGCATAATCTGTGAGATTGTGTTCGTGTGGAATTCCGGAGTGGTCACTATGATTTGCTGAAGGTTGATGAAAGCATCGTCCACTGTTTTCGCGTCAATAGGCTATCGTATATTTCAATTAACCTGGTACGCTTTTCTTGCAAAAGACGACCCGCAGTTAGTAGCAAGATGAGCTCATCAACAACATCGTCCGACTTGGCGTTGGACGAAGGTGCATAGGTCAACCGTCCTCGTGACAGCGTCGTATCGCCCACTTGGCGCAGTTCTTCATCTTTCGATCGACCGACACCGAATCCACCGAAGGCAGAGTCAAATCCGTATTTGAGGAGGCTTTGAAGGCCGTTGGAAAGCGAGATTGATTTGGGACCGGTCAAAACTAGACATTCAGGACAGACTAGCGATGCCTCTCCGGCTGGACCTGTAGCAAAGAAAGTGGGTTTTCAGTGAGCAGTATATCTATGATTTCAAGAGGAGGGTACTGGTATTGCAATGATTCATCTTACCGGAAGGAATGTGCTCCGGCAAAAGAAGGAAAAGACACTAGGAGCTTGTGGCACTGCTGTCCAATCGAATCTTGTAAGTCTACGCCCAATCGAATATATGGATCATCCAGATCCGCCTCGAATTCAAGGGATCTTAGCAAACGGACAAACTTAAGAAAGGGTTCGAGGATTGATCCGTGCGCAGGATCATTATCTAGAACGACTGATCGAGTCTCCCGGTCTAGCAAGATTGCGGCGGTCATTGCGGTTAGGTCGCCATAGGTACCAGCGCCAAACGCAATTGGTCTACCAGCCTCATCTAAAGTTTCATAATAGCCTTTTCGAAATGCACTTCCTACCTCCGACACAAAGCGTGGAGAGGGGTTGGAAAACCCAAACCTCTGGATAAATCTATGCGCAAGAAATGGCGCCGTGTTCGGATGGTACTGAGTTTTCAGTGGGACAAACGTTTGAGCATCAAGTTTGGAATGAGTTCACCACAACGTCATAAACCGTTACTTACAAAGTAGTGGTCAATCCCTTCCTCGATTTCGTAGATTCCGTCGCGTATTTCTGGATAGGCTACCGACATAAAGTGAGGCGGGTTCCGGAAAGACACGACGATAGCTTCTTTTCCAACAACAACTTCTGAACGAATATTCTTTCGAAAGCAAGTTCTTCCATTGTGGTCAACTACTTCAAAGATTGTTGACTCATCCAACTTCTCAGTTTTGGAAAACATAGTAACACCACCTCCCAGATCGAACCTGGAAAGGTCGCTTCTCTTGTAAGGAGAAAATGCCCCAATCTTCAGTTCTTCCAGAATCTGAGCACGCGTAGGAGCACTTGAAAATGCGCGATAATCCATCACCGTGACAGGGCAAAGGCAAAGGTTGTCGGAAGAATCCCGTTCGCATCCCATGTTGTCGCACCAGTCATCATAAAACTCCAGTACATTCTTGATCGGACCAGACCATTCTACACGAAAAAATGTTTTGCTATCTTCACGAACAGGACTGTCAAACAATTTATCAGCGATGTCTTCAGAGCGGTGAACGAGAGCAACCCGACCGTTCGCGTCAAATTTGACCATAGTGTTACAAGATGAACTCGTCCAGTAGTCCAGTCGCTGGTTGCACCCGTTGCATGCCCAGCTGGGACTACGGCAGAGAAAACTCTGATCCGCCGCACAACGATTCTTCGCCGTCTCTCGTGAAACCATTTCTCCGCTAAATTCCTCATTTCTGAGATCGGCTTTGCCGTCCTCCTCATTGCAGCACGCTGTACCAGCAATTGGCAACCTTGGATCACCGCAAAAGTAGCGAGCATTCCTCGTTTTCATTAAAACGCCGTCATTATAAAAGGCCTGATGCACGCATGACGGACGGGTGTACTCGTAGTACATTCCGGGCTCGACTTCTACTAGACGAGGAAGTTCGATATGACATTCCTGATCGAAGCATGGTAGATCTTCGTCCGAAACGACAATGGTTGAGTATTCGCACCTCTTTCCATCGGGGCTGTTGCAGATCTTCGAAAACAAAGACGAGGACGGCGACAGCACTAGCCTTCTGACCGAATGGTCGGTATGCCATTTTAGCGGATCCTCTAGGAGTCGCGGCTCGGGGAGAGTTCCTAAAAACGATACGTGGCCCCTTGCGCAGAAAATGCATCTCCGGAAGGTCTGCGCACAATGGCACATAATCGCCAACATATGTTTGATTCAGTCCCATCTATCAGAGTAGTACCGACATTAGAATTTTTGTTGATTCAATGAAGCATTTATTGGATCCATAAAAACACTTACCTTTGGAAAGGCATCCCTCATTCTGGCCTTAATACGCATGGGATCGATTTGATTCCTATCGTCGTTATCTTCAATATTTCCTCGTCTCTCCTGACGATTGAGCCCTGTCCATAAGCGTGCCATCTCAGACACATCCTCGTTGGTGTAAGTTACAATCGGATTGCCAGAATCGTCAAGCATAAGAGAGCCATCAGGGTGTAACTGTTCCAGTCCTATGGAAAATAGCTGCATGATCTCACGACCAAAGTTTTCGTTGGCGTATTCGACGCGTCGCTGTCGCCTCCAAGCGTATGCTGTTGAGTGCCCATTATGAAAGCTAAGCATTTCGGCCATCAATGGACTGTATGCCACCTCTTTCAAAACATCGCGGTAGTTTCCAAAAGCATTCCTGACGAAAATGTCGTAATAGTTCTAGCAGCAGGAAAACAGATTGTAAGCGTTGACACGAAGCAGAACGACACGTTTCTCAGTACGACAACTTACGACAAAATCTCCGTCTCAAACCACGATTCGATAGCAGAGGAGAAACGACCAATATTTGTGAAAGAATCCATGCTATCTTTTGACGCAACTGATCTGGTGATTTGAGAGCGATTTCCAGCCATATGCTGGTTCGCTGCTGCTCAAGATCCGCAGTAGACGTAGTTCGGTTGCCCTGAGTCACGCCATCAAAGGCTCCCCGAAACAAGGCGCCTTGCTTGTCATTGGATATTTCATTCGGACTACCACAGACCAATACCGAGCCGACGAGATCGGCATCTTCATCACCAAGAGATCTTCAAAAGCATCTTGCAGTTCTAACGAATCGTGGACTGCAACAGTATCTCCCAATCGACCCAACTCCACGACACCCATTTCGATGTTGTCGTACCAAAATGACATTTCATGTTCTTGAGGAAATAGCATTGTAAAGTTCCCGTTCGATGCATATTGTCGGATCATCGCCTCTCCACCAGGATGACGTTCCGCGAAATCCGTGAAATCGTACACCTGATAGTTTGACCGATGGGTGTGTTTCCAACAGGCTCCATTTTGCGTGCGAATGTACAATAGGTCATCCGAATCATTCCGTTCACAAACAGAAGCCAACACGGGGACAGAAATATCGCGAAGAAATGGATGTGTATCCGCGGAAGACTCCAGTAGCTGCTGAAGAAATTCTCTTGTCCTGCTCGTTTTCGAATCAGTCTCATCGCAATCCGCCGAATCGACTTGAACCCATCGAGATTGGACCCCCGGCGAACATGGCAACTCATCCGGTTCTTCGATTCGCAGTCCCAGCACAGAATACAACAATCGCTCTTTCCTGAGGCTCGATGCACTTTACCGAAATTGGATTTGTCCAAACGAATGCGTTCCCCGTCGTACGTTCCACTGCACAATTGGTCGTTGTGGACATGCGACAATGAGCTTCATTGAGAAAGTTGGGAAGTGCCGCGGCACAACGAGCCCGATAGGTCAAATCGGTCGCATTCCTGGTCAATTGTACACTATGACTCCCACCATCTTCCAGTGGACGCTCCACCGTATTCTCTAGCAACACGAATCGACTGTCATGAATGTAATATTCTCCCTTGTACATGCCCACCACAGTCTTGCCCGAGTACGCGTCCAGTTTCCAGCAAGCATCGGTATGCGTCAAATTCCGCACCAACATGAGTTCTTGTGGCGTAAACCACGAAAAGAAGAAATTATCATATTCCACCGCAACACCACCATCGAGACTGAGTATCGGCAGATCCGGCGGCGTTTGGGAATCAAAATACACGGGCGGAACACCGCGAGCTTCACCATTCACATATACATGGAGACACCGGCGTTCAAAACGATTCGAAAGTCCGACCCAATTCCATTGGCAATGTGCCGGCACAGTGGGTATCTGCAGACAGACAGAAAGAAAAGACAAACAATAAGAGACACATACACACACTTGCTCTCGAGAACACACTTGAATCACACAAACACTCACGATCCATCCGGAATTGACACATGCTGTTCCGTGTCAGGATAATAGACTGTAAAATTGACCACATTCGGAATCAATGTTCGTTTTGTCCATGAATCTTAATCAATTTCTGATCCACACCCACACTGACAATCTCCAAATCCACCTGCCGATCCGCATCATTCCAGGCATATTTCCGATACCGCGTTTGTGCCCGACAAGGATGCGTCGGAATCCCCGTCGTGGAATGCTGCAACCGATGATTCCAATGTTTTCGATAATACGCCCGATGCGATGTCGCGGGTATGTCATACAATTGTTCTTGCAACCACGTGACAGGATGTTGAAACTTCCACAAGTCGGCGCGCGTGACACCAAAGGTGGCTTGTTCCAAGAATCGTGCGGCGGCGCGGTCGGGGTGGTAGTCCTTTGTGGATTGTTGCTGCTGCTGCATCAGTGTGTAGTGAAAAGTCCCATAACGTGCTTGCAATTGACTCGCGGGCGGCATTGAGACGAGGCACGCTTCTTCTTCATACGATGAACAATCAATGGATATTTTCAATCGAGACGATTGTTGTTCGACACTTCCGTACGATTCCCAGTCGTAACCATTGTAACTCCGTACCAGGGTATTGTATGACCGTCATTTGCAATTAACCACAGTGCGCACCATTGCTGTTGGGGTTGTGCGCATCAAAAGAATCGATCGTTATCGTTTGTGGCAGTACTATTGAGTCGAAGAATACCTTCCGTGGGGCATTGGATACTGGTTTCTTCTCTTGTTATCATCATCATTATCATTTATTAGTATGTTCGACGCACTCGTGCACCAGGAGGACCAACTGCTCAAGAGAAACAAGTAAACCAAGAATAGAGAACGGGTACATCTGTTTTATTATGACGGAGTGAATGAATGATGCATGAACGAATGCATGAACGAATGGGTGAGCTGCGAGTGTCGGAGAAAGAAAAGCAGTGCACAGAGAATAATCGGAGTTACCTCTTTTGTGGGTCATTGTCTCATAAACGAAGGCAAAGGGCAATGAATAGACAAGTCACACAACACAGACCGATAGATCTATGAATGAAAACAGATTTTGTGTCTTTTTTTCTTTCGCGGGGAGATCCGTTGTTTGTTCTCTTGTTCTCTCGTTATTTATTTTTTATAAAATGAAGACACAACACGTCGTTTCACGTTGACGTACTCCATCGACGCTTTTACGTCTTTTTTTCTTCTTTCCTTCTTCTTTATTGATTTCCTTTTTCTTGTCTATTTTCTGATTGCGCTCACTTGATCGGCAGACATTATTCTGCCGATTCCTTCCCCTTGGTGGGCAAAGGAAAGTCCAATTTTGTCGAACTTGCCAAAAGGCCACCGAAATTTTGAATTGGCGGAGCGGTACTTGGATCCTACGTACGACGTGCACAGACTGGCGCAAATGTCCGTTGAAACAAAACTTCCGTTGTATTTGTTATAGGGAAGTGGACGAGATGAGTTTCCACAAAATAGATTACAATTGTCAACGGAACGCACGTCGTACACAACACAGGAATACTGTTTTCCGGTTTGCTTTTCATTTTTCATTTCTTTCTTTCTCCAAAACAACAAACGATCAACAAGTGAGATTTCAAGAAAACGTACTTGATCCTAGTATTATCATTCATTATCAACGCATCTTCTCCTTTTGTCATTCACAAATAAGATGACTGAAATAATCACACCTCTCGAGATAACAGAATCTCTCTCTACGAATACGAACAGTGCGACGACACCACAACACCAGCAACCACAATCAACAACAAAAAATGAAGAATGAAAACTACTCACTACTCAATTCGACTTCTCTCTTCATGATTCTCGTTTCTGTACTCATTACTTACATGTGGAACGGCATGGAACCCATTTCGTATGATTATTGGGTTCCACTCCCTATGATGGGATATTTGCGTTGGGATTTGGCCGTCTGGGGAGTGTTGTGGTGTTGCTACTGTTGCATCGTGTCGTGATGTGGTGGCGGCGGCGACGCAAAGCAGCAGGAACAACTATATTATACGATCATTCCTTCTTGTCACAGTTGCATTCAGTAGTTTTCTTCTCTTCTTGATTCAAACAGTACCCAAACCACCGTACTTTTGGACTCGATCCCCGTCTTGTTTCATCACATGGATGCGGATTATCATCATTCTATCAACAATCATTCAAGTCCATTTCTTCATAAGAACATTCAAATCCACAACTACGGACTCGACAAAAGTACGAGTCACCATTTGGCCCAATTTGTCTATCAAAACAGTGTGAATTGGACGCATCAGACAGGAAACGACTTTTATTTCGGCACATCCTTGCTCCACGACGCCAAGCACGACGAAGATCGCTTGCCGTTTTATTCCTTGCAGCATGGATTTGGGCATTATACACAAGAACGGGCGGCTCGGGAGAGTTTGTATCGCAAACATGCACCGGAGGTCATGGCACATGTGCAAGAGCAATTGCAGCAACACGTCTTGCCGTTGGTGCGGCCCTTGTATGCGCGGGCTGTGAATGCGAGCAGTGAACAAGACCTTGTGTGGGGTGCCGACTGGATCGAGGGACTGGGATTGCCGACTGTTCTCATGCGAATGCCGCATTTGGTCGATTCCTGGTGGATGCATCCGCAAACGAATACAATCTATCAACGGCGGTTTCATGATTATTATTATCGAGGAGCAAGAAGAAACAAAAGAAGGAGAGTCCAGTAGTGAACCATGAGAACAAGTGTCACACAAAGACAACAGATGCACAAGTCCAAACCTTTTGCTGCCGTTGATTATCCCGTACGGCGCCGGCATTCGACAATGGTCCCAAGATGATTCCGAGTATTATTACACTCGCAATGTCTATTTTCAATACGGTCAATTGTACCAATTTCCGGTACACACCGTTCATGCTGTCTTGTCGACTTCCTTGTCCTTGTTCCCAACATGGCACTCGAGTCGGGGCATTTTCATGCTATTGGAAGCCTTTGCCGTGCCCTGTGACGATGGGCGGTGGATTTTCTTTCATTGAGTAGTAGTAGTGCGTAGTAGAAGTGATGTGAGTGTATATATGCGATGACAGGAATATTTAAATGTGGATAGATAGTTGCTTGGTTGCTTCATTTATTCTCAAAAGAAAGAAGGACCAACAACGACTGTATAGAACTGACTTGCCTACGGACTTGTGTGACCTTAGCCGCGCATCGTTCGTCATAATGTCCGGGTTACCTTGGCGCTATCGTGTTCGTTTGTTGTTGCCATTCTTCGTTCGAATGAATTTGATTTTGATTTCATTCATTCATTCAATCATTCATTCATTGATCAACCTTGTGATTGTATAGATAAATAATAATCATGGTAAGTAAGTAAGAAAGAGAAAAAAGACAATCGATCAAGTCAAATGTTTCATGAATCGAAAGAAAACGTACTTGAAAATTCGTCCTCTCCATTCTCGCATACGTTTCACACACTTATTTATTCTTTCTCTCATCAGCCCCACTCGTGCAACGAAGCCGCCTTTTCCTTATTGCAATGCATGGAAGAAACCCCGTGCGTCACCCAAGACCATCGCACCGTCTACGATTGTTTGCAAGATCCGTACGAATCCGATCCCTGTCGCGCCTTTCGGAATGCTTATACAATGTGCAAGCATGCGCAATTGAATATGCGGACGCGGATTCGGGGTGTGCGGACGTATTAATTTGAAGGAATGAATGAATGAATGAATGTAGTGTAGTGAAGGAAGTGAAGGAATGAGAGTCCTAGTCGTCCAGCGGAACAAAACATAGTAACTCTAGTACCAAAAGACTTGGGGCTGTGATATTCTGTTCCTTCTCGTCTCTATTATACTCGTATGATTATTTTGTTAACCTCTTTCATTATTCTCTACAAAATTTCTTATTATTTTTATACAATTTCCAAACTCGACGAACGCGAGCTCGGTGCTTTTCGTCGATTCCGCGACGAAGATCGCGACGACGATGGTGACGAGGAGTCGTCGAGTGAATTTGCGTTTCGCAAGATTGTTTGCATTTCGACATCCTTGTCGTCGTCTTGACGAATACGATTGCTTGTTGTTGTTGTTGTTGTTGTCATTTTGGACACACCACCATTCTCGGCCGCCTCGGGCGGATCAGCATACACTCCATGATCACATGTAGCATAATCATACTCGTACCCCAACACGACGGGCCGCATCCCCGCGGAAATTGCGGTGCATGAAAGGGTGACCACCAGTGTGTTGTGCCAAACAATTCATTGAATTGCATGGGTATGCGCTGCAATTCTGTGCCCCGTTGTCCCACTCGTAATTGCATGCGCGCAATTTTATTGTGACCCGTTTGAATGGCTTCCCATTGTTCGTATCCCATGGCGCACGTGAATACGAGAAACAGTAAAGCAATGCCCGTCAATAGCAAGACGAGGGGGGTGTGTAGTAGAGTAGTAGTATTGTTGTTGTTGAAGAGAAGAAGAAGAGAATCATGACAATCCAGATCCGCTGCTGTTTCTTCTGTTGTTGTTGCTGTTGTTGATGCAACCATGTAGTCTGCTACCATTTGTTTTGTTGTTCTTGATGGGTTGTTTCCTTCGCACACTCGTAATAATGACTCGACGACGACGACGACAATAAGCGCAAACACAACAACAACAAGACTTGCACACAACACAGTGCTGTATAGAGCAAAAATAGCACAAAATACTTGTGATTCAATATTCCAATCGCATTGTTGACCCAGGGACAATAATGATCCAATTTGACAATGCACCGGCCGGTGACCGAATCGTGATGCGCACGAGGTGGTTTGTAATTGTCGTGGCATTTGTGGCATCTTCGGAGAGTGCGTTGGGGTGGTTGTGGTTGTTGTGTATTGGGAAAAGTACCGGTGGTAGTCGTCGTCGTTGGAATGAAAGTGCCGTCACTGGCAGGTCGGACTGTCGTCAACGGCCGGGCTCCCAAAGGCACCGCGCCTGGATCCGTAAACGTCGCTTGAAACAAGGACACCAGAGCCAAACCGGCGGTCGGGCAATACAAGAAAACATAACATCCCAACGCCACGGGTGAATGGCTTGTGAAATAGAGTGCCGTGACGATGAGTGAATACAAATGAATGCTCCAAGAGACTGTCATGCCCAAGATACCACAGAGATTCAACGAAAGCCATTGTTGTTGATTGTTGTTATTATTCGGATGATCGGTGGTGACAGCAAACGATGTGCCAAAGCGTTTGCCGCAAACGGAAATGTCGTGGCGGGGCATTTTGTTTTGTGGAATAATCTGTAATGTGTTGTTGTTGTTGTTGTTGTTGTTGTTGTTGTTGTTGTTGTTGTTGTGTAATATTGAATAAATAATAGAATAGATAATAGATAATAGAATGGAATGGAATCCAAAGGAATAAAGCAAAATAAATAAAAGAATATACTGGTAGACTCCAAACAGATGAAACAGCCATGCAACAGGACAAAAGCGGCCGAGCACACCACACACCGTGTACTGTACCATAGGTGTGCACACACTTCTGCGAATAAACCCGCACGCACGCAAAAAAAAAAAGACGCGTGGAGGACGAAACAGGCTGGAGAGGAGGCTGCTCCTTCTTGTGAATCTAGTAAATGTCGTACCACTACTACTTTACAGTACACAAGGAAGACAGCCGCAAACACACGCGATTATTACGCGACACGCGACGCAATCACACGAGCGTTTCTTTTGTTCGAGAGGACTTTATAATTGTTGCTTCCAAATAATAAACATTGTGTAGTTGCATTCCTTTGCTTTGCTTTCCAAACATCATCCATCCATTCACAATTGAAATAAATAAAGAAACAATGAACACTCCAACAACAACAACAACAACAACAACAACAACAACAACAACAAAGAAAAAAGAAGAATAGACGACACGAAACTCGATCATGTGGTCCATTCCTGAATGCATATTATGCAGCGGGGCAATTATCATTCAGAATAAATGACAATAAAGAGCGTGCCTTGGAACAGGCCGTACAGAATGCAATCGTAGTAGATGAGGAGAATTATGATAATGATGATGATGACAGTGATGACAGTGATGATGATGATGATGACAGTGATCAAGAAGATGGAAAGGACACGAATCATAATAATCATAATAATAATCATAATAAAGGAAACAAGAATCCTACTATCGATCCAAAGGAGAAGAAGAAGGATACAAATAATAATAAGGAACAAGACTCGTCGTCGTCACCGAAAAACGAGCCTCGGTCCAATCTTTGCCGTCGACGACGACACCTTTCACCACCACCCATACTACGAATAATAATAATGTACAACAACAACAACAACAACAACAACAACAACAACAACAACAACAACAACAACAACAACAACAACAACAACAACAACAACAACAACAACAACAACAACAACAACAGTACCAACATATACCACTGGGCACTGCGGGTGCTCACATGCTCGTGACGTTTGGTGCGGGTGCTACACCGCTCCCCGAAACGGTCGAAAGGGCACTGCAATTGACCCGCACGTGTGTACGGCATGTCCTGCAACAGGCTTGTACACTGCATACACAACGCCGAACCGCATTTCTCCAAGCGCGACAAACGGTGCGATCGGATGTGTACAAAACAGCTCATCCATCGATGACAAAGTCCTTACAAACCTACTCGTCGGAATGGCAATATCGTGTCTTGGTGCCACACGATCCAGCCGCGAAACAGACGCCGTGGTTTGATTTGGAAGATTTGCAAGCACTCTTTCCGGAACAAGTGCATGCGTTCTTGCAGTGGAATCAACGTTTCGTGGAGTATCAGCGCAAAAGGAGGCGAATGATGATGATGATGATGATGACGAAGATGACGAAGAATTGGAAGAGGATGAACTTTTCAAAGCGCCTCTCGAAACGGGAGGACACTTGGTAGTGCGTGCGGCACAATTCGATCAACGAACGTGTCAAATGAAAGAGGATTGGTATATGCAATTTGCGCAAGTCATTCGCACCAAAGGATCGTTCCTGCCGGCAAGAGATCCAGGACTTCACAGTACTCGGTTCTGGCATTGGATTCGGCACAAGAATGCGAATGAAAAAAAAAAGAGGAGGACAGAGGCGAGGAGGAGGACGACGACGACGACGAAGACATTCCTTTTGAAAATGCAGCACTGTCGTTACTTCTTTCCAACGACGAAGAGTTCAAAGAACCACATCCCATATTATCCAAAGCCATGGCATTCTTGGCATTTGATTTCTTGGGACGCATTGTTGAACACGCCATTGTCTTGAAAACCAACAATCACAGTTGTACGGAACTGCCATCGAACATGACATTGACACCAGACGATTTGCACAAGGCTGTTCAACAACATCCGGAATTGAAGGAATTAACAGCGTCCTTTTATCGAAACGACAAAATCGATATCAAACCAGCCAAGGCACCTCAATTGTACTTTGGACCTGGCTTTGAAGTGCGATTGGAAATGGAGTTGGAAGAAATGTTGGCCAACAGTAAAGAAAAGAACACGATACAGCAACGTCTCCCGAACAGCCACACAAACGAACACGATACTAACGTACTACAATGCAAGCATTATTACTCCCATTGTCTTTTCCTAACGAATCGTAACTAGCAAGACTACTGCTGCGTCGAAATGTTGAAAGGATTGACCCGGAGGCGGAGAGGAGGCCATGACTACACCATGGATTGATCTTTAAGCACGCTCTGCATTTGAGTTCTGATAATATTAGGTGGTATAACCGTTCTCGCCTTATTGCTTGCATTTCGTCGACTCCTTCGAAAGAACAAAATCCAATTGTGCTGTTTTAGAAAACGTGCTCTCCGTCAACGCGTATGATTCTTTGGCCAACGCCAACACCAACCAGTCTGCTACCAAGGAACGGGTTGCTGTGTTGTCCAGACTGAATGTCTGCATGTCATTCATATGTTGGGCGGTGGTAGAGGACGCATTGACGTGATCCACCCTAGATAATGACGCATCCGAGGCAGACAAAACTTGCTGATTGGGTATTGCGTGAACAAAATACGGAAGAAACTGGGGCAAATCGGTCGCAATGTAAATGATAGTATCATTTGCGCATGATTCCTGTATTCTTTGGGCGGCATATTCGAAACACTCTTGCTGGGATAGCTTACGACAGGCAGAGATCCGCACATCTCCCGAATGTTTGTGATTTGCGTCCCGGAAAAATCGATCACCAAAGCGGACATGGATTGCGCACACCTGATCAACGACCTTCATTAATTTGGCTCCCAAAATGTTTGATACGACTTCTCTATCAAGATCCCAATAATCCCCAGCCCGGTATTATTTGCAGTCACGGTTTTGAAAATAAGGTCCCAAGTGGTACGATTATTTACTCCGCCGATGTGTTGAAAGGCAGAAAATTCAGTTGTGAGAGGACACAAGGAAAGTTGACAGACGAGATGGGCGAAAACACGCCCTTGTTGCCCGTATCCGAAGCAAGGGCGTGGGAAAGCCGAGTCGTGCTGCGAAAGTATGTGCATAATCTGAAACACACGGTTTCCCATCCTCCATTCAAATGGTTGACACTCAAGTGAGTAATTTTGGAAAAATCAGCCGTTGTTGTGTGATTCCGATAGTGCAATGTTTTTCTCACTTCCATGTCATACTCGTCCGGATAAAAACGCCGAAAACTCTGGTTACTGTCTTTTACGTTGATTAGATTCGGATCTGCACCAACTTCATTGTTGACCATTGCTGTACACAGCCGCGTGTTAGTATGCTTTAAGCCAACAACCGTGGGGAAGGCATTTCTCGAGATAGCAAAGTTCCACCAATCCATCGGGCCCCAAAATCGGGCCGACCTCTGAATTGGAATGAAGTCCTGAACTCCCTTCGTCATCGTTATATTGTTCGACTGAGTGAACGATTCAAAAATGGCATTGGCGTCGCAGTTTCTCTTGTGCTCCCGAGCGCATCTCTGAATGTCCATGTCAAACAAATAGGAGAAATAGTTGCCAAATTTAGCAGCCACCTCCCGTCGCGCGACAATCACGTCGTCGCGGATGTCTGTATTGCCACAAGAAAGATAGAAGGCATCGCCTTGCTGCCATATCAATTTGCTGAGATAAAATCACGCAACCACTCCGCATCATCTCGTAAGAAAATCACTTGGTCGTACTGGGCGCCGACAGCCCTTTCGTGTTCACGTACTTTCGCCCACAATTTTGCCGCCCAAGCATCCGTCGCATCAGATCTATATTCTCGTCCCCATTTCCGGGTCCAAGTGTCCCGTTGCTGTAGTCTCGACGAACTGGAAAGTAGAGCTCAACAGGCTGGTGGGGAAAAGGACATTTATTTCCTTTTGCTTTTCCGCCAAAAGGATCTCCTTCTATGTCGATTTGACTTGCAATCATTATCTCCCGTGCCGTTGCACCCATCTCTTTGACTTTTTTCAACAATGAAAAGTTCCAGATCTGACCCTGTCTTTCCCGAGAGAAGTGGGTCTGTAACGTGGATTCCAGCAAGCTGGTCACTTTCCACTGAGTCCTCGGTCGTCAGTGCCAAAAACAAATCAGCTTGGTGCTGCTGCTGCACTAGCGGATGTAGCAAGTGCAAAAGTGTAGAATTGAACATAAACTTTTGACTGGAACCAGCAATTACCACCGCGATTCTCAAATTTTGAAGATTCGGATGATGGCAAAAATCGAGCCCTTGGTTATACCAGTGGCAACTGTCTCTCACAAAATGGATCAGTGGTTCTTGGTTTTCGTTCGAAAACACTACATCTCCCATGCTTGTCTGGGTCGTTACTCGAGCTCCGATGGCATGTATCGCGCGTCCAATGCTCACTTGATCACGGTCTGTATTGCAGTGGTATTCGTCCAACCACGAACACGTAAGATCCCCGACCACTTTTCTATACCGAGGAGTTCGTAGATCCCAGACAAGAAATGCTCCATCCATAAGTGTCTTGTCTAGAAACTCCGTTCCCACGACCTTTATGTTGGAAGCGCATCCAAACTGAAGTGCATGAACACTGTCCGTGACATTTGGTCTCGTTGAAACAGCACCAGCGACGTTATCGCAATGCGCTCTGTAGCTAGCATCGCGTAACGTGTCAAACACCAATCCCATACTGGAGTCGTGGACAGGGAGACGAACGAAACTCGCACAAGTTCCGTGATGCTGCACCGTATGATCGAAATACTTCCTATAGCTGGTGGGTAGCTTCTTTTCGGCAGCAGTTTAGCGTCTCTCCATATCACTCGGTCTGCCCAGGGAAAGAGTTCCAGCGGATTCATTTTGAAGATTCTGGAATTCCGTCTCATGCTTTTGTAAGGCAACTGTGACGCGTCAAGCTTGATGAAGATGTGATTTCCTTCTCGGCTCGGACTCGATGCATTGATTTCGTTGGCGAGGACAAAATCGAACGAACACACCGTTTCGTCTATGCTCTTGGATGGCACTTTGCGGATAAAGTCAACGTAGTCTGCCCCAAGAGCCGCTCCGTACACCACCAAATCATGTGGGCAGCTATTGCTATTATTTTTGTCGCTGTACTGCTGGATCTCCTCTTGTATTTTTCGTAAATAAGAAGATTTGCAGAATCCGCAAGAGAGTCCTGCAGACGAAACTGCCGAGACACTGTACCGATCGTGACATGTTCCTGAAAATATCCACGAAACATCGACTTCCGGGGACATGCACAATCGGTATTTGCATTACTAAATGCGTCGTCTTTCCTTTTTTGTTTTGTTGTCGTTCATGGGTGGTGGTTGATAGTATTATTTCGGACGAGCAGGAATTGCAGACTCACCCAGGCAGCGATGGATAGGAAAGCCGATAGTCGAAGGCGTGAAATAGTATTGGCTTTCTTCCTTTCTTTAGCATATTATTTCCTCAAAACGAGAGCTATTAACTAGCATGAGTTGAATGAAATAAATAATAATAATAAATGATTGTGGGCCTTCGAATAATATTTGAGTGTAACAGTCGCAGCTGTCAATAATAAAAAGCAGTGGAATTTTTCGGGATGACAAGAGACAAGAACAGTTTATCAAAATCAAACCAGTTTATTGCGAATGTGTCCTGTCGAGGTTGTCGGAGGTTGTCGGACGACGGACATACACTTCGCCTTATGTTTTGGACGATGACTCGATGACGATGTTGCCACAACATGCAAGCATCTCCATGATCGGAAGGTGTAACGTAATTCATCTTTGCATGCCTCTATTATTGATCTTATTCTAGTGTGATAGGATTTACTGTGTTTTGAAGTGCGATTGGAAATGGAGTTGGAAGAAATGCTCGTGAACAGTAAAGAAAAACACGATACTAACGTACTACAATGCAAGCATTATCATTTATTTCATGTTCCACTATTATTTTATAAAACTAATAACTTGGACTGCTCACAAAACCTTCATCGCCCTCCAACACTTCATCATGGCTGGAATGACGGTCATCATTATCATCGTCATCGTTATCGTCTTCTCCAATTGTCTTTTCGTAACGAGCCAGACTACTGCTGCGACTCAAATCCTTGCCTTCTCGCTTGGGATAGGCCAAGGCGTACAACAAGTCCAAATGTTTGGACGATTGTTGGGACAATTGACCCGGAGGCGGCAGAGAGGCCATTACACTTTCGCGGGTGCGACGTTGAATGGTCTTGGTGATCATGCCTGTTTGGCCGTCCGTGACGCGAACGTCACCGTCCGAGCTGCCAATGGAGCGATCATCGCTATTCGCATCGTCCTGCGAGCTTCCACTGGCACGACCGGACCCGCGGACAGCCCGAAGAAGACGGCGATTCCATTTGTTGGTCACCTTCATGGAGATCATGGATCGTCCTAGACGGAACTGCACCGGCTGGGAAGGAGATAGCTCCAAAGGTCGTCTTAAATACAAATACGATCCATTGGACGACCCGGCGTCTGTGAAAATGAATTCACCATTTTTGAAGCGAATCGCGGCGTGGCGGGCCGAGACGGTACGATAGTCCAACACCATATCGGAACCGCTGGAACGTCCCAGCAACAGAGGACGCGTCGCATTTCGACCATCTGGCTTCATGAGCGTACTGAAGGAAAGCTGAAACCGTGTATTGAATAGACGCTGCGCCATCTCGTGCTTGGTTGCGACCAACAAGGAAATATAAGGAGGCTCGAGTGAGGACTTGAAAAGCTTGACCTGGCGACCATCCTTCAATTTGAAATCCGATTTGAATGAGCTCTTGCAGACCGAGCAAGTGGCATCGACGGATGACAGAAAGCAAATCTGATTGTCGGCTTCTGCCGTGTGCCATTTACGAAGGCACTCGACATGCACGTACTTTGTATCACCGCTACACTTGCAGGAGTAATCATCGGGTTCTCGTCCGTGTCTTCTTCATCAAAGCACATGTAGCAAACCGGATTTTCACCCAATTCTCCCTTGCTGCTATTGTTGAGAAGTTTTCTGCTGGGACTTGCCCCGTCACCTTCCAAGGAGTCGTCCGAGTTTTCTGCAAGCAAAAAAAAAAAAAAAATGAGTAAAATACGTAATCAAAAGATGAAAAAATACGTTACGATGATTTATCAAACAATTCACAAAGCCAACCAATAAGTACCTCCATCCGTCTCGGCCAAATCCAAAAACCCATTCGAATTGGTCGTATCCTTCATAATCTTTTGAATCTTTTCTTCACTGAGAACTTTGTTTTCGACACCATCGTGTGTTTCGATAACGACAACACCGACAGACCCGACGCGCAAAAGTCTCCCACTTGCAGAGTATGCGCCGCGGGAGGATGTTTGCGGTCCCCAACAAGCGGCAGGTTCCCGAATGACGGGAAAAGGCTTCGGGGGCGGGAACGACCCAAAGGACTTTCCGTGCGTCGTCACAAGCAGCTGACACGCCCGCGTATCCGACAATTCGTACCGCTGCAATTTGCGACCCACATGTTGGGCGTATTCGCTGCCGAGATCGACTCCACTGCGATTGCGATTGCTTCCCTGAATAATGACTCCTTCCGGTTTGATGTTGAAGGAAGTGAATTTCTTCTTTCCTCCCGCCTGACTATTGTTGCAGGGATACACTTTCACTTCGACCTGTGTGTCAAGGCGCGAGTTGACATCGGAAGCCGGATTGATGCAGCGTGCGGGCAAGGCCCAGTCGTCGGGGAATCGAGGATGACGGAGGATTGTCGCGGATCGGTGACGGAGGAATCATGTCGGGGCGGCTGTTGATATTACTAATATCGGGAGATGCACCGAGTGCGGAACTGTCACGATTGCTGCTGTTGCCTTCTTCCATGTTGTTTGTT
Source organism: Fistulifera pelliculosa (assembly GCA_026008555.1). NCBI lineage: Eukaryota > Bacillariophyta > Bacillariophyceae > Naviculales > Stauroneidaceae > Fistulifera > Fistulifera pelliculosa. The sequence continues at coordinate 16,111 of BROJ01000345.1, read as the reverse complement.
TGTGTTTGTTGACTGCTCTTCTATTCGAATTGCTATCTATTCGAATTGAATCAATCAATCAATCAATCACGTTTGACGAGTACGGTATGTTATTGCGTCGAAGAACAAACGATCCAATACGTCAATCAAAAGTACCAGAGTCTAGAAAAAAGGACCAACAGAGAGCACAACGTGAGTGAGACGTTGACAACAACAAGAGCTAAAAAAATCGCAAAATCACAACGGAACGGAGCGACCGAAAATTGTCGTTCGTTCGTTCGTTCTTGAACAATGCAAGCGCAATTGTGTATTGTTGATTCATTGTGGATGATAACTATAAAACAAACAAGCTCACACGTACATGACGAGAAGGAATAATGGAATCAATCAATCAATCCTATCAAAAGGAACAGAAGAAAGGAGAGCGAGAGAAAGAATAATAATGCTTTATGCGCCAGCAGCAGCCGTTTTGACAGCGAGCAGCGAACCAAGCCAGCGTCGGCCGGGCCGCCTCCAAGCAGGAACGATCGCCGTGGCGGGGTCATTCCAGTCTTTGCAGGGCCGCCGTTTTACTGATTCGTTCACAGTCCTGGGTAGTTCAAATCAATATATATATAGGCTTTACTGTACAAGACACGAACCTCAAGCTCTCTTTACGTAGTACCTGGTACACTCGAAGATGCTGGCGAATGAATGGACGTTTTCCATTCGTCCATGCGCGAAGAATGGCGGCCGGACCGTTCCTTCTTTTAACCGTCTTTTAACGACTCATAAAAGGTGACTATCGCTTTGTATGTGCTTCAGTGACCCAATCATGTCACCAACCGAAGGAGGAACGCGGATTTCCTAGGTACACTTGGTGGGACACTGCAGTCTTGCGGACACTCAAATGTTCCATTCGTTTCTCCGAATTTTATGGGTCGTTCCGGTAAGGTATATCTTTGACCTTATATCGTTTGAAATAAAAGTGAACGAAATGTAGGATGATGACGGTTACTACCTACTACCGTAGTCTCAGGAAAAGCTCTATGGAGGTCAATGGACCCAACTTCTCCGTTGTTCTAGCCGAACAGCAGGCATTATTCTTGCAAATTGTTCGAAACTGGAAACGTGATCGTTCCGATGGCAGACGATCTTCATGAACATCTCATATTATTATGCACTCTCAAGATACATTTACAATTCATTCCCATTCACAATCAACAATCACTCATCATCCAATCGCAGCTCCACTGCCCCGCCGTCACATTTTGATAATACTCTCTCCCAATTGCCGACACAGTGCATAGTCCAAGGATAACTCGATCAAACCCAATGCCACGTGCCCACACCGAAACCGCATCAAGACGACCACTTGTTCTTGTTCGTTGTAGTCTTGAACGGCTTTCTGCAAAGAACTCCGGACCGTAGTCAATTCAAAATCCTCCCGACACACTTCGGCGTCGTATTCACCGACGGTCAAGTAATGCATTAAGATGGAGCGTGAATACGGCAAGCCGTTTTTGCCTTTGGGTACTGTCAAGGCCGTTAAAGTCTGTGTGCTTTGGACAAACAAAATCCTCGTCCCAGTGTTTGCGACTGAAAAATGGCGTAAGGAAAGGCATACATGCGGATTTGTTGCAAGACGCCGTGCCGGGCGTGTTGAGTACTAGTATCATCCGGTGTTGACATATCGAACCGTTGATAAGCAGCACAGTATTTCTTGTGACCACCGCTCTTCCAATCGTGTACTTGGCAGTCTCTGTGGCAATAGGTCGCGACGTGACATTGACTGCATGTCAACGGCTGTGTCAAGGGCGTTGTACAATGGAAACAGTGTTGTGTGGTAGTATTGTTGTTGTGAACGCCGGCGTAACCCAATTCGAGAATCTGGAGCCATTCGGCGGAGATGGGTGCGGATGCCGATGTCATGTTGTGTGAGGGCTGGGGTGATGATGATTGATCGAAACTGGAATGATTCATATTTGCTTGGAAGGAAAAACCAATGAAGAAAACGATTGGCGTGTTTTTCACTTCTTTTTCGTTTTGAATGGACTTGCCTGCCGCGCGACCGTCTGTCCGCACTACGTGTATCTGACGTCATCCACGACGAACGCGCATCGCAACCCAAACGCCACAAATCAAATCAAATCAAATCAAGAAAAAGGCCAACAACCAGCAGTTCCTTTCCTTTCATTCATCCTTCCGTTGCTTTATTATTATTGATATTATCTTTCTGTTATTGAATACAGAACAGCTCTTACCAAAAGACACGTAGGCAGCCGATCAAATCAAGCATTCACTACAAAACAAACAAATACGCACATACATACATAATTACATACCTACAGAAACAAGCATGACCCTCATTCGTCGTCCTGTCCCGACAATCATCATGTTGACTTTCCTTTCATCTTCCTCTTTTCTGCAAACAATTGCGTCAGCCTTAACTCCTCGTTTTAGCCATAATCGAATGAATTTGCGATCCGCGCTGTTTTCAACATCCTCTACTTCAAGCAGCACTTCAACAACCGAATTCAAAGGCATGGAATGGTTGCAAGATGCCGTCGTGGACGTTTTGAATGAATTGTACGACCCCAAACAAGTCGCTCAGGGTAATCTTTTGTTACAATGGCAAAAGAATAGTAAAAAGAAAAGGGTAGTAATAAGAACAACGCCAATGATGCACCCGACGACACACCATCGCCCGAAGAACAACAGCAACTACTCCAACAAGCCGCCGCACAGGCACAGCCCTTTCGCGACACCAAGCCATGGTCACACCAGCGACACGATCGGACTTTGGTGACTTTCAAGTCAATGCCGCCATGGGATTGGCACAAGCCTTACAGAAAAATCCTCGTGAATGTGCTCAACAACTTGTGCAACACTTGCAACCCAAATTGCAAGACGTCATGGAAGAACCAGAAATTGCGGGACCGGGCTTTGTCAATTTGCGATTCAAGGCGTCGTATTTGACCAGCGCCGTCGGTGCCATGGCCAAGGATGCGTCGGGGCGGTTATCCCTGCCGCCCGTGACACAGAAACAAAAAATCATTGTCGATTATTCGTCTCCGAACATCGCCAAAGAAATGCACGTCGGCCATTTGCGTTCGACGATTATTGGGGATACACTGTGCCGCGTACTGGAATTTGTGGGACACGATGTCGTGCGACTGAATCATGTGGGTGATTGGGGAACGCAATTTGGCATGTTGGTGGAACATTTGCGTGACGAATTTCCCGAAGCGCTACAACCATCGGCACAAGTGGATTTGGGTGATTTGGTTCTCTTGTATAAAGCAGCCAAGAAACGTTTTGATGACGATGAAGAATTCAAAATGCGGGCCCGTGAAGGTGTCGTGAAACTGCAAGCTGGGCAACCAGAAGAATTGGCGGCGTGGAAAACACTTTGCGCAGCCAGTCGCGTGGAATTTGAAAAGATATACACTATGCTCGACATTCAAGGATTGCTAGAACGCGGTGAATCCTTTTACAATCCCTATCTTAAGGATGTGGTAGACGAACTCAAAGCAAAAGGCATGGCCGTGGAAAGTGATGGCGCCACTGTCGTGTACATGGACGGATACACCAATCGTGATGGTTCCCGTTGCCCATGATTGTTCAAAAGTCGGACGGTGGATTCAATTATGCCACGACCGATTTAGCGGCTATTCGGCAGCGCACATTTCTCTGCAAAGACCAAGGCGAACAAGCCGATCGAGTCTTGTATGTAACCGATGCCGGTCAAAGTCAACATTTTGAAATGGTCTTTCAAGCCGCCAAACAGGCTGGGTTCGTTCCCGACCATGCCCGTCTCGAGCACGTTCCCTTTGGTTTGGTCCAAGGCGAAGACGGCAAGAAATTCGCCACACGATCCGGTGACACTGTCAAGTTGAAAGACTTGTTGAACGAAGCCGTGAAAATTGCCGGGAAGGATTTAAGATCGCGCAACGAAGCCACTGCCAGTGCGGACTATTTGAACCAAATCGACCAAATTGCCCAAATTGTCGGCATTGGCGCCGTCAAATACGCCGACTTGTCCATGAATCGCGAATCCAACTACCGCTTCAGTTACGACCGCATGTTGAGCTTGAATGGCAACACGGCACCATACATGTTGTACTCGTACGCCCGAATTTGTGGCATTGTCCGCAAAGCTAGTGGTCAAGCGGATGTTGCCGATTTGCAATGGCCGGATGCTGCCGATATTATCGTCTCGCACGAAACGGAATTGGAGCTCATGCGCAATTTAGTCAAATTGCCCGACGTGATTGCCGAAGTCGAACGTGACTTGTACCCCAATCGCATCTGCGATTACTTGTTTGAAACGTCTCAAAAGTTCAATCAATTTTACGAGAATTGTTCTGTAAACCAAGCCGAAAGTCCCGAACTCAAGGCCAGTCGACTAACACTCTGTGTGGCCACCGCAGCCACCTTGCGACTGTCGTTGAACTTGTTGGGCATTCAAGTGGTGGAGCGTCTCTAAGTACGGTAATGATGTATCAATGGTGGTATATGTTACGTAAAAGAGCTAGTAATACAGTACCGAGTTAGATAACAAACAAAAAAAAACAATTAATAAATAAAATGCTGAACATCCAACCTCGTTTTACTACTCTTCCAACGGCTTCTTCTTTTCTTTTCATAATTTGTTCCACCGTGTATTCATCCTTGCCCTGATTCAACACGTGCGCCAACCAATGCAAGGCCTGCGGATCAACAATATCATCCAACAAGGGCGACGGATTGCACACCAACATGGCACTTCCTTGTAGTCCTGACTTGGCAATGACAATATTGGCATAATATCGTCCCAATTTGGCCTTGTCCTTGGCCAATTCCCGAAGGCCAGTCGCGAACGACCACCGGAATTTGTGGCCGTGGACAAGGGGATCCACACGAGAACAGTCGCTTTCGGATTGCGCTCTAATATACGTTCCAGCAATGCCTTGACTTGACCGTATTCGTCGTCGTTCACAAAGCAGCCATCCAACAAGACGACATTGTGTTTGTCCGAATGACCAGAAGGCATTAAAAGTCCAGCGTGGCCGGATCGTAACAATCGAGTGCGCGAAAGTTGCTCGAGTCGTTCAATCCTTCCACTTGCTGCATGTAAAGGTCGGTCAAACGATGTTCATCCATGCCGTCCCGCAACAAGGACTGCGTCAACAAGGGCGAACCCGGATACAATTCAAAGTCGTCGGCGCCTTCGGCCCCGACTGTCTCCAAAACAGTCTGAATGTAATTCCGAATCGCGGCCGGAATCGTATATTTTTCACGGTATTCGTATACCGATGCAAAATACGTCCAATGCCTTGTTTCCATTCGCCTTCCGCGCCTTGCAAGGAGACAACATCGTAGACGCCGTATCCAGCGTGTGCGTCGGCGACTATCAAACCTTCGGGATGCAACTTTTGCAATTCTTGAATGACATTCGTCACTATCAAGTGTTTAAAAACATCACAGTGATTTCCGGCGTGTTCTTCGTGTTTGTAGAAGAATGGAGTAGTCGATTCTTCTGTCATGTTGATAAAGTATCGAGTGAATTGATTCTTATTGTAGCTCTTCTAGCTAGCTCTCTCGTTTGTTGTTGCGTGCGTTCGGCGTAGTAGTTCAATCCGAATGCGAAAAAGAGACGAAAGAGAAGAAGTAATGTAATGTAATGAAATAATTACACACTAGCAACAAATAATAGCAACAACATGCACTGCTTCCAATCGATCTGTCTTGCTTTCGTATGTTTTTTCCAAAGTGTCTTTTGGGGTCAAAGTCAAAGGTCATCCCTGTCGCACGCAAGACAGACAGACAGACAGACAAACGTGACGTCCTCACCCAACAGCGCGCAGCTCGCGCACAAAGCATTCTTCGTCATTGCTGCTCCCAAGTTAGTATACGCCATAGTGTAGAAAGGAATGAGGACGAGAAACCACCAAGCAAGAACCGAACGAACGAGAACGAAACGAAGGAAAACGAAATGCCTCCTTCCTCTGTGCTCCATCGCCGTCATTCCGATTGCATTGCAACAAGAGTATTATTTATTCTATTTAGTATTCTTATTATCATCTCCTTGAATAGATCTTTCTTGAATTCATTCATTCATTCATTCATTCAATAATCGACTCTTGACTATATTCGAGCAACAGCAGACAAACACATTCTCTTTTTTTCTCTTCTTCATCAACAACACTTTATCCTACAAGCAACTATCATGAACGACAAAATGGTCCCCGTGCAAATTGAGAAATACGTCAATGCGATTGGTGATTTCATGGACAAGCATCCCACAACGACGTTGAATGGTACGTGCGTAGACTAGTGATACAGTATTTGTGTGTATTAGAAAGGGACGCGGCAGGAATTTCGTATGTTCGTTATCTTTGTCATTTGTTTTGTTTGTAATTCATTTTCATCGCTTTTAACACCCTGAACCCTTCTTACTCTTTCATATTCATTGTTCACTTCACTTCACTTCATTGCACACAACAACAACAGACAAACTCAAAGACTTGGAAGGCAAGACTGGATACCACAAGGCCTACTTTTTTGTCACGGGCGCAGTCGCCTTTGTGTCTACCTTGTGGTTGTTGGGTGGCGTCAAACTCTTGGTCGACTTGTTGGGATTCGTCTATCCCGCGTACATGTCCTTCAAGTCCATGGATTCGGGTAGTAAAGATGATACGCAGTGGTTGACCTATTGGGTCGTCTTTTCCTTCTTGAACATTTTGGAGAATTTGTTGAGTGTCGTCGTCACGGCGATTCCCTTTATTATTGGATTAAAATGGGAGTCATTGTGGATGTATGCGCCTTCGACGCGGGGTGCGGAAATCTTGTATCAGCAGGGATTGCGACCTTTGTTGCTGCCGTATTTGGAGTCGTCGTCCAAGAAGGAGTAAAAGTGAGAAGTATAACCGAATATATTGGAGTAGATACAAGAACAAATAGTATTATGGATACATAAGCAATGAATGAAACTGATTTACTTGTGACTGACTACTACTGTTAGTGATACCTTTTGGCTTGCAGAATAATGATTAGACTCCTCCTCCTCTCTAGCTCTAGAGACTACCTACGGTACGCGATCCTTGCGAAACCGTTCGAACTTGAGAACTCGAGCGGACGATCGGACGGACGAAGGAAAATGGTCCTTGCGTGCGTGCTTCGTGAGGTTATGAGCTAAAAAACGATTTGGAATTGGAAGCATTCCGTCGCTCGTCTGTCATAATGTCCATTCCAGGAACACGAAAACATACCTATCTTGCCCTACGCTTCGACAACACAGTCGCAGTACACAACTTCGCTTATACTTGGTACACTTAGTTATGGTGCATTTTTCGCACGATACGTCCGAATTCGAATTGCTCCTCATTCGATAATAGTGAATTTGGGAAACGGCAAATTACTGTACCTATACGCCTATAGTTCTATGTTCTATAGTCTATAGTGCGATTGGATCCGCAAACTCTTCGTGCACAACTAACAACTAACACGTACAGTAATTATTTTCCTTCGTCACAAGAGAATATACATAAACAGTACTTTGTCACGAAGAACGGTGCAGACGGAAGCCCATTTACCGAATTCCTACACTGATAAATATCGGGATGAGTCGAACATCTTGTCTCGAGTACACTATGTACCATTCATATGATAGGCCCGAATGTATTCCGCGGACCAATTAATCTCCATCTTGCTTACAAGGATGTACGGACGAAGAACAGGTTCGACGGAGAAAAGGAGCAAAGGGGCGTAATCGTTCCTCGGGCTTGTTTGCCATGACACTCCGAGGCGTCTCACTCGTTTTCTACGATATTTCTACGACAAATTCGTACTGCCGAATGGGAGCTCTCGAGGTAACCTTGTTTGTACCGGATTCTACGAAAAGGTACGCGTCGTTGAGCGACCTCGTCCTATCACGTGAAACAACACGGTGCCCGGCAAAAGCACCGTACAAAAAAAAGTAAAATTTGGACCTCGAGGCGTGCTGGCCTTTTTTCACGCTCGCTCGTCTTCGTCTTGGGCGGTTCGTTCATTGTTCATTCTTCCCTGGTGTGTGAAACTCCGAATACTAACTTATTACTGGAGATACACTTCACTGGATCATCGACCAAAGCGATCGATCGCTCGATCGGGACCTTGATCAGTAAATTTGCATTGCGAACGATTATTATTTCTTCATCGCACAATTATTATTTCGGAGACCGGAGTAGGTAATTGTTCATTCGTTCGTTCGTCAAGCGATTGGGACTTTGATTCATTCATTTCTCCTCTTTCCAACGAACGAATAAAAGTGATAAGCAAACGCTCGCTCGCTCGCACCTCTTACAATCTCACAAACCAGCAAACATGCCACCGCACGCTGCTGAAGGCTCTCATACCGCAGAAACAACAACAACAACAACAACAACAACAAAGCCATCAAACACAAACGCCGCTACTGTCGCGAAGAAGGATGCACCAACATTGTCAAATCGCAAGGCCTGTGTCAGCGTCACGGAGCGAAACCCCGCATGTGCAAAGTCGAACACTGCAGCAAGCAAGCGCAAGGAAACTTTGACGGCATGTGCAAATCGCATTTCAAGGCATTCAAGCGCGTCACAGTCCCGCTTCCGGCGCCTCCTTCATTGGAAACGTCAGCATCAACTACAACCAATCCTGCTCCGCAAGGACCGTCTGTTTACGATTCCATCATTCCCGAAAGCATTGCTTGGAAGCCGGAATCGGGAAAACCCATGCCGCTCGTCGAACACTTGGCTCGCGGGTTTGCGGATCCCACCAAGTCACCCGCCTGGCATCGCAATGAAGAACGGACGGCGCGGGGTCTTTGGCCCGTGCACAATCCCGCAACGCAATTGGAAAATTGGGAGCGTGAACTGGTGTGGACCGAGATATTGTTGTTGACGGGAAATCAAGAGTCGAGTTTTCGGCATTTGGCGCGAGGATGGGGGCGTGACAAGGGATTTCATACCGTGCTAGCGCAGTTCATTTGTGAGCGACGAGGAATGCGGACCGGAAGAAGCGAAGACGTAGTAGTAGTAGTAGTAGTATTATGGAGAATGGTCATGGTGAAGACGATCCGAACAGTGAGGACAGCAATTCTTGCAATGACGAGGATGACGATTTGGCGACGGAACCAATCAGTGTGGATGTCTACGACGATGCTGTCTATGGTGACACGGCTTACAATGAAGCGCTGGCGGCGGATTTGTTTTGCTTTCCTGCGCAACGCAATTCGCAGTCGCAGACCATGATGTATACGGAGGAAGGTGCCATGACGTCGTCCGATCGTAATGTCGTTCCGCACACCAATGCGTACGATCATCATCCGTTAGAGGGAAATGATCAGTTGACACCCAATACCATTACGGGAGTATAAACACATCCGAACATTCATTCATATACATTCAAGGTATTGCAATCCCAGGTCGGCTCAAGGATGCTGAAATATCATCTTGACTACCGGTATTCTTTGTTCTTCTCTCTCTCTTCGTGAAAAACCCTTACTTCCTACTCTGTGAATCCAAAATAATATTTATTTGTTCGATTATGTAGACCTATGTAAAAATCTTGAACTATTGTTGTAAATCTAGGATGTATATATAATCGTTTTCGTCGACATTTTATCAATATTCTACAACACATTGAAATTATTTATGAATTAGTTCTACACATGTCTACCAATATTATATTTCAACGTCGCCTCACACTCTCCATTGGGAAGGAACTTCGCCACGCGGAAAGACGACTGTGGGTGGCTATTCATTCATTCCTAGCTCTCTCTAGTAGAGGGAATAAGAATCAATAATCCAGGCAATAAGGCAAGACTTTCGTACAAACACAGACACTAGGTACGGTAGGTACATGAAGAAAAGTGCTGCACATGAGCTAAAGAAAGGAACCTAAAAGCGTAATAAGAACAGAGAATCCGAAACCATGACAGTTCTAAATACACTAGTGCTGCACATTCACCAACAGGATAGAGCAACCCAAGCACTACTACTACTACTATTACTACCACGCACTGGACGACGAAAATACCGTAATTATTTAGAAACCATGCAACACAATACTCTCGGCATGACAAATTTCTTGCGCCGTCAAAATTCCTTCACGTTCGTTCGCTGATCCCCACTCAGTTGAATGACTTCCCCGCATCTTCATCGTTCTGCACCGCCCCGTTGCATGAAAACGTCTTTTGAAAGCCTTGCAAATGCGTTTAATGTCGAGATCGTCGGCCAATCCTGCGACGGTGGTAATGCACTTGCGGCCGTTTCGTTGTTGCACACGGACGTGTACTTTTTCTTCCGTCGAGACACCGCCCTTGTCGCCGGCGTCTTCGAATGCGTCTGTGTGAGAGAGAGAAAAAAGAGTTCGTGTTGCGTGGTGTATGTGTGTGAGAGAGAAATAGAGAGTTCGTTCGTTTGTATGTAATAATAATAATTAGGAAAGAATGTGCAATTCTATTTCCGACTTACCAAACGCATTGAAATTCATTTGTGCCGTCGTTGTCATGATTTTGTTTTTGAAAAGAAAGTGAATGTGTTGTTTATTATTTTTATTAAAAGTTGAATGAATAAAAGAATGTTTTTATCCAACCACACAATGGGTGCTGTTTCGTTTTGCGCTGCGCATCATAGCGGCGGCCATGGTCGTGGAAGAAGCGAATGGACTGGACGCTTCTGCCATACGGACGGACGTCGCTTCCGAGCGCGCGCGCGTGGTGTTTGGCAAGTCTTCCGTCCCTACCGAAGGTACTGTACCAGTATCTCTGCCTCTTTTCTTCTTCCATCGAATTCCACACCGAATGTGAAATGTGACGCTATAATTATTGTTTCGCACTATCCACAGTCCGGTGATACACATGCGAACTGTAGAATACTTTGTACAGTAAGGTTTTACAATATTGTGGTCGTTTTTCGGTTGCCCATCGAATCCAAGATGGACGGACGGACGGTCGGACGAGGTCACCCTCTTCGCCGCCGCGACGCAGCAGTCATTCGACGTGGTTGGAGTTCGAAAAATGCCCGCGTCGCGGTTCACGTCACGACGTTGCGCCTCCATGTTTCCTTCGTCGGCTGCTTCCAACCAAAGGAAATGGTAAACGTTTGCGCACACACATAAGACTTGCGTTTATTCGTCGTTCGATGGATGTTTCTTTTTAATATTGGAAAAAGTATCTCCGTGTTTTTCTTCTCTGTTTCTATTCTCTTTCTTGAACTCCTTACTCATTCTTATTAGTTAATTCATAATTAATTATGAATGGTAGTTATTTGGCGTTTCCAGGAGAAGGAGGAGGCTTGACAAATAATAATAACACGAATAACAACAATCATCATCCTCATCAAACACCCGAAAGTTCCTCCGGCGCTGCTGGTGATCCCTATCTTACAACAACGACAGTACCACAACATTCCTTTTTGAGCGATCAGCAAGCATTGTATACGTACAATCCGCAATTCACGTACGCGAACAACAACAGCAACAACAACGATCACTCGCTTTATTTGCCCTTGCGCGGATTCCGTGACTCTGGCGGCCTTGAATCAATTGCACAATAACTTTTCGACTACGACTTCATCGTCGTCGTTGCATCATCACAACGCGTTGAAAGATTATCATTCGACTTCGTCGTCGTCTTATTTGTCCAATTTTACTACTACTACTACTGCGGCATCGCCCTTGGATTCGTATTACAACAATTTACAGCAGCAGCAGCAACATCATCGATCGGCACAACAAACCACCAACCATCTGCTCACGTCGCTGCCGCAACAGCAAGCAGAGGAACAACTCGATCCGCTCTTGTTCATGACGGGTCTGTTTTCCGGTACTGTTACAGAACAAAAAAACATCGGATGACGACTCATCATCGTTGTGGAGGATAACAAAAGTTCAGCCGCCGAATTCAACATGATCCACAGTAATAATAATGAACCATGGTTGCACGAATTGTGCATTCCCTGTTCCGCCCTTTCCTTGCAGCCACTGCAAGGCACAGAAGTCTTGCAACGCGTGCAGCATTGCATGAAAGATGTCTTGACAAAATACATTCCCTGCGTCGATTTCTTGGTCGAGTGTCAACAGTCGCTGCGGAAAGGATTGGCGGTCGCGACGCGACGTGCGGCCGGGAAGCGCTATTACCAAGAGAGCATGACGCCGGGGCAATTTTGGCCACCTTTGTCGAGCCATTGCCGGGGCAGTTTTATGCGAAAACGGAGCAAATTATGGATCCGGGGCATTGGCAGATGCCGTCCGCGAATTGCAGACCTTGGTGGGGATGCACGGAATTGTACGAGACGAGACAGGGTCGGAAGCGGTCAAGAACAGTTTTTGGGGGCATGAAAGATGGAGAATCGTGGGGATTGCGCAAGTGGTTGTCCCGGCACGGAAATGCGCTTCGTGTGTACCGACCTGGAATGTTTGTTGGGGGCGTGCAAGCAATTGGAGCGGACGTTGAGTCGACGCAAAGCTGGCGCGCATCTTGAGGCCGCTGGCCAAACGGACGCTGGCCAAATTGAAAAATGATATCCCGGCGTCGTATCAAGAAGTCAGTGCGGCGCATCCGTATTTGCCCTTCTTTCATCGTTTGGAAGCGGCGCTGCGGAACATGTCGCAGTTTGATCCGGAAGAGGAGGCGGTGATTTGTATTGACGATGATTCGGATGACGATGGTGATGATGAAATTGAAGTGTACCAAGAACCGCCTCCAGTGAGAGCGAGAAAGCGCAAACAAGAGATTGCTGTGGATGATGAGACCAGTGTGGATGAGGAGGAGTCTCATGTGAGAAAGGAAGCGAAAACAGTTACTACGAATGAGCAACAACAACAACAACAACAACAACAACAACAAGAGGAACGACGCATGATTTCGGTTCGGGTACAGGAGGAGGACGATGAAAGTTCGTCAGGAGAATCCGAAGAAGATAGTGTTGTGGAGATTGTAGATGTCAAGCCCTGCGTCCACTGGTGCTTCCATTCAACGGCATGTGCCCGTGTCGAGAAGTCCCAGCGATTCGACGGCAAACTGGCCGATTCCCATTGACGAGAAACACGCGCAGGCTGCCGCCGATGCCATGGCGCACAGTGTGGAGCTTTGGCTGTAGCAATGGATGAGGAAACGAGGAGTTGAATTTGCCGCGCTTGTTTGATCGGGAGACGTTCTGGAACGAGACGAGGTTTGCCAGTGCATTGCGCTTGTTTGCTCTTATTCTGCGTCAGCCGGAGGCGGTCCACTTTGTGGACAATGTAAATGAAGATGCTTTGGTCGATTCGGGACACCGACTTTTTTCGCACGTCGTCAAGCATCCCTTGTGCTTTCGGGATATTCAGGCAGCTATTATTAAAACGACAATAGTGGTTCTTATGTCCCTCGAACCAACAATGGAAAATTGCTCAGTCCTTCTCAATGGAATATGTGGAAAGGATCCGAGCTTCTTCAAGCAATCGATCTCGTTCTTTTGAATGCTTTGGCCTATGGACAAGCACTGGGAGAAGGAAAATCGCACCATCGGTCCAAGGTTAATAAACTTCGCAAAACGCTGTGGAATGGCATTCACTCTATCATGCAAGCCGAATGTGATTCGGGAACTCGTCGGCGTTGCACACCCACGCGCCGATCCGAAGACAGCGGCTTTGTTGTGTACAAAATACAAGAGAGATGACATGCCTCTAGACTACAGTATTTAATGCGTTAACTAGAAAGCTATCTTTTCATACTTTTGATCGGAAAATGGCGGCGGAGGCAGAGGGCTGCTTTTCTTGCGCGACTTTCGCGAAAACTCACGGAATTGGCTGTCTTGCACTTGCGTGTGAGGCCACAAATCCGGCCGACTCACACTTTGTCTCCGTATCAATGGCACGCGTCGGTCCATCATATTTTCTCCACTCGTTTGACAACGATTGTAAAACAACACATAGGCGGAACCTTGGTTTCTTCGAAACGCGCGGTCGTCAATTTCCCGACATTGGGTGTCATTGAACTCGTACCACTGTTCGGAAAATCGATTCAACGCATAGGCCGTGTAATGTCCTGAACCAAGTCCACCCACATGATTGGAAAGAGCATACAAATCAAACAACGGATATTCACTTCCTTTACTCTGCACATGTCTCGAAAGATCCCAGCCTTGTACGGGATACGCAATCGCCGCTTCGTTTTTGAATCCCATGCGACCATTTTCTTTGAATTTGAATCGTTTCAAATGAACAATCAAAATGGGCGGCAATATCCACAAATCCGTCTTTTGGTAGCATCCCGATGTCGCTTGCACTTGGAACAGTACCACTGATTGTTCCCCGTCAATTTCTCCTTTGCCAAATACAGTCGCAGACAATCTTCCAGTGACCGACAGTGCGCCGACATGGGGAGTGACAAGTACATGAACGGTTCAAAACGAATGTTCTTGTGGCGGCATTTCAAACACTGTACCTCACTCCGAAGTTGACCTTGAAAAATGTCGACAATCAACGATTTGTCGCGGCACAAATAGTTCTTCCACGCCTCAATCGCATCTTGCTCATCCGTCGTTCCATCGCAGTCCTTGTCTTCTATAAACGGCTTCTTTTGATTCGATTCAAATCTTCATGAATGCCATCCAACAAAAACGACAAGAATTCTTGCGAATCGTGTTGATGACAACCACGAAATTGGGGCGCAAATTGTTCCAATTGCGATTTGAACTGTACAGGCGAAACGACCACTTTCCGTCCCAACCACATGTCCTTCATGAGTTGCGCATACGCCGTGGCCAATTTGCCGCCCGTGCCCAGAAAATTGTCGCGATTGATTTCCGATCGATAATCGTATCCGAGAAAGTAGTCGGTCAAGGGAATGGTCGCACTCAAACACTGGACACTGGAATTGAGAAAACAAGTATTGCCCAAATTGGACAAGCCGACAACACCAATCGGCGAATCTCGTTTTTCTGTTTGCAAGAGTTCTTGAAAATTGACGGCAACGGCATCCGACACGTGATTGTAATTCTGTGCTCGTTGTGTCGGCGACGACGGAGTGCGCTGAATGCGCGAATTGACACGAAACAGAGATGTTCGTAGCGATCGGCGGCGTTTGATGCCTGTTTCCGTTGTGTTGTTGTTCGAATTATATGTGTTGTTGCTTTGTCGTGTGCGGCGTCGCGGAGGAGCGTCAGCGTCGTCGTCAAGAGACATCTCCTCGTCAATTTTGAGCACGAGTCGCCCATTTTGTTTACAAAGGAAGGAGTAAAGCGGTTCTTTGAGGTCTCTATTCTCTGTGCTAACTTGTAAAGAAGGTCAACAACAGAGAAAACAATCGAACCAAAGAGTGTCACAATAAAGAGAAAAAGGATGAAATCGAATGAAATCATCAATCAAAAAAAAAGATCGAACCGAAAACAAAATCGGCTTCCAGCGAGGTTCGCGGGTCGCTGTTCGTACACTTCTACTTATTGTGCAAATCGAGTATAGACCTTGGTGTGCATTTTTTGGATTGTACACTTACGAGTACAGTGACGTTCGAATGCGCGCCAGGTGTGCTTTGTTGCTAAGGAGGCGGTGAAGTCCATAGGGAAGCGATAGAGGCAAGAAACCTACCAAGGCTATGACAGATTGAATGTTTTTCAATTGTAATAATAGGAGCGCTCCATTCAATCCAATCCATCGGGTATGCTCTAAGACTATACCCTATACCTGGTATAGTGGGCGTTTTGGAGCCAACTGCATTCAAATCATCATTCATCTCTAGAAACACTTTTTTCGTATACTCCATAAAAGCGTGAAATAATCTATAGATTAATGATATTATGTAGAGAAGTAATGTATTGCTTCTCGAAGCACCGCATGTGAATGATTTAAAAGGAACGTCCTTTCCATTCGATGCAAAAAAGTCCCCAATACTTTAGTACGCCCCCGACCCTAACCCACGTTACAAGCCCGACGTTTGACAAAATTGCGTGTGACGATTCAGATCCGCATTGAAACATTGTTTGGAACAATAATAGGCCTGCTTGCATTTGCCGCATTGCAACAGTTTGCCTTGCAATTCACTGTTGGACGTTTGACAAAAGTGCATTGGTGCGTGTGAAATCCCCATTTATGCAACAATGCAGCGTCGTTGAGAGGATGGTGTGTAGCGGTATAAGTAGTAGTAGAGTGTTGAGGCATGGTGAGTGTGTTG
>BROJ01000344.1:0-11325 GCA_026008555.1 Fistulifera pelliculosa | reverse complement strand
CTTAACCAAAGAAAGCTGTTCGGATATTCTCTCGTAAGAAACTGTTATTGGAATGACGCAGCAACTCTCATTTCTCGTCGTTAAATACCGGAGTATACCGGTTTTCGGGTGAACAAATCGCCTGTCACGGCTTCGAGTTCCCTCGATAAAAACCTCTATAACGGAGCTTGTCGACAGGACATCCAAGCTCGCGTCTAGCGAAGGGTCCTTGCGGCCACGACCTCGCCTGACGAAGATTGCCCCGAGTAGCTTCGATATAGTTCCAATCACTGGAAGCCGCTCGAAATCATCAGCGGCGATAATGTAAGGTAGATCCAGTCCCATCTCTGGCAGCGCGAAGCAGACATAACTCAACAGCAAAAGTCAAAGAACGATCGGTGAGTTGGTGCCAAAACGATTCTCGTCGAATTGGTGTTCCGCTTTGCTTCTCGGATTGCATAATAAAAACTTTCTAAATCCACAACCACTCCATTGAATACTGAATGCAGAAGTTTACGCAATAAAAACCAGCCACTCCGGTTAGAAGCGATCCCCTGGGCTGCATCGACGCCCAGAAGCAAGCTCGAACCCACGAAGACTGCTTGCCGCCGGTGACTTCATGCATAGCCACCCTGTTCAGGTTGTTTCCATCAAGCTTCTCGCCACGCTTCAGAAACCGAGACGCGCTTGATAGACAGATCATCATATAGCGTTCGCCATCGAAATCCTGAGGCGCAACCAAATCTGAAGAAAAGAAGAACGATGAACTCATGAATGGAAAGAATAGCACCGGCAGGTTCAAAATTGGCGAAACTTTTTCTCATTGTCTTGAGAATAGCCACAAAAGGCGTGTACAGAAAGTAGCGCGTTGAAGCTGTTTTCCACAAATATTTGGTGAAATTGTCTGAAGCGTGCGATAGACAATTTCTTTGGTAGAATACATGTCGCAACCCAAAGCCCTAGATATGCTGTCGAACGACTGAAGTATCCAAGGATTACACCAGTCTGAGTAATTGCAAAAGCATACTGCATCCAGGTAAACTGCGAGCTAGCCGGGGACGACACATCCCACGCGACGACATGAATAGTAAAGCTAGGCTTCGGATTTACGGGAGCATCAGGAAAGCTATCGTTTTTTTCAACGTTTGATGAAACCTTCTCATAGTCTTCTTCGGACGATAATGACCTGTCTTCTTCTGTCGCAGATTGCAGTCGCATTCGGATTGTCTTCTTCGCAATAAACCGAGCTAGAACATCCACAGGAATACAAGGCACTGTATGGTCGCCGAAGGACCAGATATTCCACTGGTAGGAAAAGTAGAGACATGGGGCCGCAGTTATCGTTGAGGGTCTGGCTCCTGCCCATCCTGCCAAAGATTCACACGCAGCGGGCCCGACAATGCTTGGACGTATAATGATCGTGTTCAATGAGCTATTATGCAGAAGATGCTCAGCAACACACTTGCTAAGTTGATAGACATTTGAAAAACCCAAATCACTCATGGCCTTGGTTGCGTAATACTGAGTCCCACACATCGACTTGTAAACTTCAAAAGGATCATAAGGTGCCATATTGAAAAGATTGCTACCTAGAGGGTGGTCTCTCGTCCCTGTCTGGTCCCCATGGACGAAAGCCGTGCTGATGTGAACAAATTTGATATCTTTGTGTGGTAGCTGAGTTGCGAGGCTTTGCAGATTCAATGCGGACGTAATATTGGATTCCGCAGCTTCTTTCAGAGTTTGAGTAAAGCTGACAGTTGCCGCACAATTGTAAACATGCGTAATGAAAAGCTCCCTCTTTAGCATTTCAAGGTTTTCAACAGAAAGACCAGCGTTTGGTTGGCTGGTGTCACCGTGGATGACGTGAATGATGGATAGGATGTCATCTTTAGGCATAAAAGAAAAATTGGATCTTCTAGCAAGCGAATAACTCTCTCATTTGCCGAAATACCCTCTTCGGCCGTACTATGACGAATATTCGCTTGATTGAGTAGATCTCCCTATGACAGAGAAATTCACGGAGAACTGTTAAACCGACAAAGCCCGTTACACCTGTTAATAAGATGGAGTGTTCCGAATCATCAGCGCACTCTAGATCTGGAACGGTGATATCAACAATGTCGGCTAGCTTAGGACCACCGAGGTCCTTTACTCTCGAAAGGTCAGACGAATCTTTCGTAGATGCCAAATCGAACATGTAGGAGTGCTTTGCAAACGCATTCGAGCTTTCGAGATAGCAGGATGCCATCTTCCAGCGTAAAAATTGGGTCGCGAGAATAGCACTAGCAATAACACATATCATGGTATTCGACAGTATGATACAAAGTTTCAGCAATGGGGTACCGAATGCATAGTAAACCAGGAAAGCAAGCGAGAATATCACCGACGACGGAAGAAAATACCCGCGAATTCTTGCAGGCATGCTATCTGCCGCGCCCATCACATAATGCTGTACTAGTTGCGGTAGATTGTTTATCCAGCGAGATGTTGATAAGCGTGCCCTGCTGGACATAGGCAGATACACAACTTGTTCCATGAAACTGTATGAACGGGGATTTGTTTGAATCACCGATACATCGAAGCTGCGAGGCACCTCGAGTGGCGTCTAGCCCATGAGCTCTTAAATATTTACATAAATCTTGGGAGTTTTCAGAAAGGACAGGAGAAAGCCAAAATGTGTGCAAATCGGTATCGTCTCGAAAACGTGGGACTCTCACATTATCCTGGCTTTGAAGAGCTTCACCCAGCAGCTCACAGTGTTTTCGACGCGATGAAACAAGCTCGGCTGTGCACTGTCTTTGCTTCATGCGGCGAAGCAGCAATGCGTACATGCTAGAGCACGGAATCATCCTTATCTGGGGCATGTTGTCACCACTGTTACTAGGCGAGCTTTTGAAGCCACGTAGAAGCCCCGTGGCAAATGTTTCAAAGTCTAAACCAAATCGCTGAAAGAAACAAGCGATGAGACCGTAAATGACAGGATCGTCTGTAACGAATCGGATCACGCAGGCTTTCAATACTTTTAATAAAAAAGCTGCTTCAGACTGGCGATCTAGGTAGCATGCGGACAACAGACGATGCATTGATTCATGTGTTTCCTTGTCGCGTACGATAGCAACACCGCCTCCCAATGCGGTCGCCGTCTTGATGAACCCGAAGGAGAACAATACAATGTCCGAATAGGGACTTCCAAGGTATGTACTCATATCGTTTTCACTCTCTGGAATTCCTCGGAAACATTCCGCACAATCTTCTATTAAATCCATCTTACGAGTTTGGCAGAGCGCGTGCAATCTCTCCATATCTTCAGAGCTTGTTGTTAGCATCCCAAAATGTGAACCACCATGACAGCGACTGTCTTTTCTGTTATAGCATTTTCAATCGCATCAACGTCGACGGATATGAATGGACTGTTTCCGTCATGCACTGGTATATCAACGGGAACAATGTCAACCCGATGGTGTCGCAAAACTTCTTCGATACCGGGAACCGTGATGGGCGGACTCATAATAATTTGGGATCCCGGAGAATATCGTTTTGTTCGCAAATACAGATCCAGAAGGGTCCTCGCTGAAAATCCTGGTACAATTCCCACGTCCTTCCCCAAAGCCCGCTGCCACAAGTTGATAATTTCTTGCTCATAGTATCGATGATTCTGAAGAGGATTGATCGAAGATAACAGACAGTGTACCCCTACGAAAAGAAGATCACTGTAGGCAATGTCAAGGCTCCCTCGCGGAATCATGCCAAAGCCTGACTTTTCTGTGAGCCCCTCACTTTGTGCGAGGTGCTCGACGGAACATGTCGATGCTGATTCACTCTTGGCGTCGAAGTCCCGAGAAGCGGCATTGTTGTCTTCACTTTGCAGTTCCGAGACAAGTCGTTGTGCTTCTTGACCAACTGTGCTTTGTGTCTGTTGCGACACCAGATCAATGTAATTCTGCATGGCCTCTGCGGTGGAGAGGCTAGAACACGCCGCCCAGGCCTTGTGTTTTGCATAAGCTGTTACATGGTATACAGGTGGTGACTCGGTTTCACAAGGACCATGTTTTACACGCTTGAAAAGTCCATACAGTTTTAACTTCATGTCAGTCGACGCATCTGTAGTGTCGGTCGAATCGGAGACCATTCGAGCGACGGCGGCGAAGATCGAAGCCAGCTTCTCGTTGGCAACCTCGTCGTTTGACTCGGAGGAATTCATGTTCGTATTCCAGTATTATTTGAGATAGAAAAAATTGGGCGAAGTAGGACGATGGACATCCGTTCCCCATGGTCTGCTGAGATGAAGCTGCGACCGTTTCTGTGCTTTGAATCCGCAAAAAAATCGTCGTGGATCCACAACGTTGTACAGCAAAAAACAAATGAAAAAACCAGATTCTGCATTCTGCATTCTCTGGACGTCTGGACTCTGTGAACTGTGAATGATTTCTGTAGTGATAGGGTTCGGGATTGATGGTGTCAGCCATGCATTCCGATGCCGGTTGACGGTCATGCTGTGACACGATCTCGAATCCATCGGCAGCGACAAGAGAATGCCGATCTCTTGTTGCTCACTTCTTGTTTTTCGTACATCGAACGCTCGTTCGTTTGGCCCTTAATGGACTTTTGACTTCGTGATCAACAATCAACAATAAACCTTACTGAAGAATAAAGATGACCGCTGACAGCGACTATAAACTATAACAGTAGAACAGTCAGTGAAAACGAGAATAGGTTGAAGGGAGAAGGCAAGTCGAGTGTCGAGTATCGCTTATTATGCACCACTCACCACTGTACTAGTAGTACGCTGTACGCTGACGCTGTAATGTTAGAAAGCGTAACTATGAGTATGTGTATGTGGTATGTCGTGGTGGTATGTGGTATGCGGTAATGTGGTGAAATGTGAAATGCTAAATGCTGTGGCAAATGGCAATATGATTGAATATCTTATAAGTCGTTTGTGATATGAATATGAATATGAGTGAAAAGAAAGTGCAAAGTACAAATGGTGATGGAAACTGGTTACTGGTTACTGGTTTTAAGGAAACATGACCAACCTACAACCTAGTTCAGTCTTTGTACAAAGTACTCACCACGGAACACTACACACACACCAAGCCCATGCTAATCGTGGAGAAATAGCGCAAATGACTTTTCTTAGTCGTCGTTTTCGGAAGGAATCAACATGCAAAACAAAGGCGCGAAAAAGTGGAGAGGAGCCTTGCACAACACTCTTACTTTTCGGATAATTTCAAAAAACACGAGCACGATGATCATCAACAAACGTGCTGCAGCGCTCCTTTCGCCTTACTGGCATCTGCCAATGCGGAATTGGTAAGCTTGTTGTAGCGTCTCTTGTTCTACATGGCGGCGCCGAGCATTTGTCTCATCTTTGTTGCTCGTTTTGCCTTTTTCAGGTCGATCGAAATCTCGCAGGACGTGGTACCCTCAATGCCAAGCAAGCTTATTCCGTCGCTAACCCCATCGTGGTCGATGGAGATATCAGTGAATGGATCAAGGGTGATATCTTTGCCAGCATGTACAAGCAGGAAACGCTGATAAGACCTGGAAGGGATACCAGTTAGCTGCTGTAGCCTACAAACGACTCGACTGCGAGAAAAAACGGATGTGCATCCTCGTCCTCGGGGAAGCAGGCATGGAGGTTGAACCCAACACCGACAATGCTTGGTTTAAGGACTACCAATCTGGCATGAGTGGAGATAAGTACACGGGCGACCCCGGAATCGTGTTTGTCAAGTCGGGTGGTAAAACGATTGGGTGGGAAGGTTGCTTCAAGATTCCAGATATTGCCATGACAAACCCCGCACGCGCCCAAATTGAGATTCATGCTAATTACAAATCCGGCAAGGCAACGAGTTGGGACACCGCGTCAACGGGCAAGGCTATGCATGGCTATACCAAAATGGATCTCTGCACGGCTCAAGAAATGTCAGCTATTAGCTTGACCAATGCGAATGGGCAAGGAACTCCAGTTGTTGCTCCCGTTGCTGTGCCGGTCGCTGTGCCCATTGCAGCGCCAGTTCCCGTGCCTACGGCTCCAGTTCCGGTGCTGTGCCCATTGCAGCACCAGTTCCCGTGCCTACGGCTCCAGTTCCTGTGCCCATTGCAGAACCAGTAGCCGAGCCAGTAACTCCTCCTGTTTCCGTTCCCGTTGCTGAGCCGGTTTCACCTCCTGTTGCCGTTCCAGTTGAGGCCCCGTCGAGTCTCCCGTAGTGCTTGGCGACGCTAATGGCATTGGCGAAGAAACTAGCGAAGTTGTAGATGAAGTTACAGACGATGACGCAATCGATGAAGCCGAATTAGAACCACTTACCGTTGCATTGCCCCGGCCAACAATGCTGGAGGATACGGAGATCCCGTAAGTTCATAGCAAGCAGATGTGTACCGAAATTTCGCGAACGCATAACTAACAAACCTTTTCCGTTACAGCATTTGAAAACGTGGCAAGGAATGGTTTATGATTTCCATGGCGAGTGCGATTTGCTTCTCGCCCGAAGCGAAAAGTTCCACAACGGCGCGGGCTTTGAGATCCAGATTCGTACTCAAATCCGTCGTGACTGGTCTTTCATCAAGGAAGCCGCCCTCCGTATTGGTGACCAAGTATTCGAGGTTACTAAGGACATGGTCTATCACTCCAACCGTGTAACCCACGGATTCCGCCGTCGTGGTATCAACCATTTGGGTGGTCGTGACGGTGTTCTGCCTCAGACGATTGCTGGTTTCCCCATCAGCTACGTCAACTATGACATCAAACGCCATAAGTTCGAAGTTGACATGGGAGAGAAAGGAACCGTTTCTTTCAAGATTTACGGTGACTTCTTGCTGTCACCGTGCAACACGGATCCGAAGACTTGCATGATGCTGTTGGTCTCATGGGTGACTTCGTCACTGGTGAACTGAAAGGACGCGAGGACAGGTGATGACCAACACTGATGAATTTGGTTTGGAGTGGCAGATCCGCGGCTCGGATAGTAAGCTCTTCACCGAGATTCACGGCGTTCAATTTCCAGAGACATGCAAGATGCCTCCTCCGGAAGCTGTTGCTCGACGCCGTTTGGCTGAATCCTCGGTCAGCTACCAAGAAGCTGCCAAGGCCTGCGGTGGCATCGAAGAAGAGTCAAAGGACGCTTGCATCTTTGATATTCTCGCAACGGGGATCTCGGAATGGCAGATCTTGATCTCTAAGCCGTTCGGCGACATTGTTCAAGGAAATTGTTACAATATTCAAAATTTGTATAAGGAATGTGGTTGACGCAACGCTAACCAATGGGAAAGTTGGTTAATTTCATAAAAATAAGAAAACAATAGTAAGTATTTGTTATATTCAAAATACGAAGCGTTGTAAATTTGGTAACCGATTGCCACAATTACTCGTTTTGCCTTGCTTCAGAGCGCTGTATAGAGTCGTCTTCGTCTTCCATCTGTTTGTTTCTACCCGAGTCTAACGTTCCCGTTTCGTCCTCGTCAGCTGCGTCGTTTAATTCACCTGATGGCTTGTCGTCACGCTTCACTTCCGCAGTACCATCGAGTGATTCGTTGTTACTAGTGACAGTCTTGACAGGACCTGTAGGTTGGCTCTGTTCCTCCGATGCGCTGTTCTGGATAGTGCCTGTTCCTCGCCATCCCCTAGTTTGGGCAACATCCACTTGATGTACCGACCCTTTTCGGCTGATCGCGTATATCCAGCCTTTACCATGGCATTTGTAATGCTCGCCTGATAACTCTTGGCCTCTAGTTTCAAGAGCATCTGCTGCGACCACTTGGAAAATTGCTCCGACTGGGCAATCCATCCATGACTTGGGCCCGCTCCAACAAATTTTCCGATTTCGCGGCCTTTTCGCGAAGGTCCGGCGCTTGAGCTGCCACCATGACGGCTCTGCTGGACAGTGTGGAACCAACAAATTGGTGCTTCCGCTCCCATGCGTTGGATTCGATGGCCGCGGTGAATTGCTCGAGAAGCTCTTCTGTACTCAAAAGATCCAACTCTGCCTGTAACCCGCTGAATCCTCGTCGACGCTTGGAAGGAGGGCTGTCGAGGCTGTCGCTGTCAATGATTGCTTTGTTTTCTGAGGACTGGGTATGCTTATTTTCTGATAAGATGGGCTTGAACTTTCAGAAAGTAGAAACAAAAGGAAGATGCTTTGACAGGTGTTCTGTCCTTGACCACAATGGACTTATCTTTTCAACTTTTTTCTCGCACAAAAAGTCCGTTTTTCCCCAAACAAGTCACCGTGAAAAACGGTTTGGACAGGTCGACATTCTCCGGATTCATCAAATCACTACTATCCTGACTGTGATCCCACTGAAACGCGTCGGACGCTTGCGTCGACTGCCCCAAACGCCCCGGTCGCTGCACCAGTAATCGATACGAAAGTGTTCACGCGAGAATTGTTTCAAAGTTCCAATTCCAAAAGTTACTATTGTCGATCACTTCATGATCTCTTCCGAAAATAGCCGGCAATCGCGTGACAGGAACGGTGACTCGCTTGCAATGGTTGGGGTCGTCGTCATCGTCTCGAACGAAAAATCCATCGATCAAGCAATACGCATCGACTTCTGTCGTCCCCTAGAGTTCTCTTCTTTCTTCTTTTCTGCTGCGAGCATACTTCTTGATTACCGAGAGCGAACGTGTCTAACGAAGTAATAATCGGATTGCCAGAGCCAAAAGGAAGGATGCAAATGGCAAAAAAAGGACGACGGTTTCTCGCGACTCGCCATCCAAGTGGAAAGCCGGGTCCCGGGTCCTTCACTTAGTGCAGAGTGTAGCAACGTGTGTACTAGACAGAACAGTCAACCACATACGACACTTGGAGAACGTGGAACGAGCTAGAAAGCCAACAACGAAGAGCTAAAGTCCACGCCGCGCTGCAAAAGAAAACTATAACTTTTGTATTACATTTAATCAGATCGCCTCGAGTGTATTGAAAGCTTGCCGTGCGAAGTAATCATTGACAGCAACTGAACGTTGAGCATGGAGTAAACGGGCTCACGGAAATGCAAATTATCCCAATAATATTCTTCGGGACAACGGCAGTCCATCTCAAGTCCATACAATAATCCGTTAGATCGCACAATTGCTGCTCGTATTCGGCCCATGTCTGATTGAACTGAGTCCTTGTTTTCGTTGTTGTCTTGAACATGCTCACGATCTGACAGGCCTGGAGTGCCTCTACAATCTTTCGCTGCAGTTCAACATTCTTTAGGTCGTTGTTCGGCCACAAACCAGAATTGAAGATAAACAGTGATGGTTTGGGAGACATGTGGCAAACAAAGTCTCGAATGGCGTCGACCCAATCAGCGTCCTTGTACACGAAATTCAACTCGGATGCGTTTTGTAGAAGCGAATGTTTTGATGCACATCCGAGACATTCCACGAACTCTTAAACGGATGGGAGCCGAACTTTTGTAAGTACGTGACAGAATTATTGTGCTCAGGGTCATGATAGTAACGATTTTCAATAATATCAAGGAGAACCTTTTCACGAAAACAGTCGCATTGTTCGTACGGCTTGAGCGCCGCATTCGTAAAATTGTAAAATTGAACCCAGCCATTCCGGTGTGTTCTCTCCACAACCATATTGGGTCTATCGTCCGGCGACGGCCAAGTGCCATTGTGCGATAAGAAATAGACCAAATCCACGTATTGGTATCGAGAGAGCGAATCTCCCATGAACAGAATGTTGAGATTGCGAGGACGGAAGATTGTGTAACTTTACATGATCCCAAAGCTCTGATAATGATTCAATGCTCTCTGTAGTACTGACATTGGGAAATGCCCCGAGAAGTCTCTCGAGCAAGCTGCGCTTGTTCGACAACGGTGTAGACAAGACGTGTCGTTTCACGGAGCAAACATTTCCATACTTGAAACGACGAGAACGCAGTCACGATGAAAAACAGAAAGATGAAAGATCTTCTTTTGTCTTTTCGAAACGAAAGATGATTCACTCATGATAAGACGCGAAAAACATTAGCAATGGTGAAGCAGAGACCAATGGGTAAACTACGTGTATAAATGCTTGTGTTTTGATCAATAGGGTAACCATGGATGAGGATTGAAGGAAGAGGAATATAACTGGCTCGCTTAACGGTAACCTTACACATAACCTCATACTATAAGAAAAAAGCTGTTAAATTAAGTACCAGGACGACAATCATTTGATTCTGGAATTTCTCCTGGTTGTTTCGAAAGTAAGCAGAGGTGCATTCGATCTCACACAACCAACGCCGCGTGCTCACATTCATCTCAATCTCGATTTTCTCCTCAGTTCCTTATCAATGAGCTATTTGCCTCAACTCTCCTCTGGGGCTGCAATTATTCTTATTGCTCTTCTTTGTCGGATAGCGAGATCGATCCCATCACTATTTGTACATCGTCATGGCTGGAGTCATCGTTTGACGGGCGGCGTGCACTTGTTTTTTGCTACTGACGGGCGCGTTTTATCGTCCGTCGACACTGCAGCACTACTATTATTTCATATACGATGTGTGCCTAGGATGCAGCGGTATGCTTCTCACCTATACAGCCGCACGAGACTTTCCGCATCGTACCATTCGCAATGCACCAGGGCAGTCGGGAACCTTGTCCGAAAAAGCCATTGTCACACAGGCCGAAATGATGGAACATTTGTTTTATCAATTCCTTAATCTGTGGCAGGCATTGTACCTTCATAGCATCACGCGAATATCGCATTACGCGGTCCGGTGGGTCGCATTACTCGTGGTGACGGCTCCGTGGTGGTTCCGACATTTCTTTCCGGTACATTCGTTTCAACAAAATTGGAAAAAGACAACGCCCGAACGCAATCAACTCGAGACTTTCTTGTACAAGATCAAAAATGTCAATACATCTTTTACAAGCATGTTGTATTACACGGGATGAACTTGACACAATGCATTGCGATCACGCATTCGTCGTTGGTCTCAACACCCGACTGGAGGATTTTTGCTGTGTCTCAATACAAGCTACGTCATGGAATTCTTTTTACAAAGTCTCGTCAAACGGCGTCATATCAGTCAATCATCCATGCTGAATTTGAATCGATGGCTGATGCTCGTGTCCAGTTTGGCCTCGCTGCGAGCTGTCATGACCGTGGTGCGATGGGATCTTTGTGCCGTTTCCTTGCTTCTGCAGTTTATCAACCGACATCATGATGTTTTGAATAGCATGTTCATAGCTAGTGCAGCGATTGGACTGGATCAAATAATGAATATACGTTGATACTATTGATTAACCTTTCATCTATAAAGAATAGCAGCTACTTGGCTTGTTGTTGCTGCTCTCTGAGCCAGTCCATGAAAAAATGCATGGATTGTTCTCCTCTGGAACAAAACTCGATAGAAAGTAAA
>BROJ01000343.1:0-23540 GCA_026008555.1 Fistulifera pelliculosa | reverse complement strand
AAGAAAGCTGTTCGGATATTCTCTCGTAAGAAACTGTTATTGGAATGACGCAGCAACTCTCATTTCTCGTCGTTAAATACCGGAGTATACCGGTTTTCGGGTGAACAAATCGCCTGTCACGGCTTCGAGTTCCCTCGATAAAAAACTCTATAACGGAGCTTGTCGACAGGACATCCAAGCTCGCGTCTAGCGAAGGGTCCTTGCGGCCACGACCTCGCCTGACGAAGATTGCCCCGAGTAGCTTCGATATAGTTCCAATCACTGGAAGCCGCTCGAAATCATCAGCGGCGATAATGTAAGGTAGATCCAGTCCCATCTCTGGCAGCGCGAAGCAGACATAACTCAACAGCAAAAGTCAAAGAACGATCGGTGAGTTGGTGCCAAAACGATTCTCGTCGAATTGGTGTTCCGCTTTGCTTCTCGGATTGCATAATAAAAACTTTCTAAATCCACAACCACTCCATTGAATACTGAATGCAGAAGTTTACGCAATAAAAACCAGCCACTCCGGTTAGAAGCGATCCCCTGGGCTGCATCGACGCCCAGAAGCAAGCTCGAACCCACGAAGACTGCTTGCCGCCGGTGACTTCATGCATAGCCACCCTGTTCAGGTTGTTTCCATCAAGCTTCTCGCCACGCTTCAGAAACCGAGACGCGCTTGATAGACAGATCATCATATAGCGTTCGCCATCGAAATCCTGAGGCGCAACCAAATCTGAAGAAAAGAAGAACGATGAACTCATGAATGGAAAGAATAGCACCGGCAGGTTCAAAATTGGCGAAACTTTTTCTCATTGTCTTGAGAATAGCCACAAAAGGCGTGTACAGAAAGTAGCGCGTTGAAGCTGTTTTCCACAAATATTTGGTGAAATTGTCTGAAGCGTGCGATAGACAATTTCTTTGGTAGAATACATGTCGCAACCCAAAGCCCTAGATATGCTGTCGAACGACTGAAGTATCCAAGGATTACACCAGTCTGAGTAATTGCAAAAGCATACTGCATCCAGGTAAACTGCGAGCTAGCCGGGGACGACACATCCCACGCGACGACATGAATAGTAAAGCTAGGCTTCGGATTTACGGGAGCATCAGGAAAGCTATCGTTTTTTCAACGTTTGATGAAACCTTCTCATAGTCTTCTTCGGACGATAATGACCTGTCTTCTTCTGTCGCAGATTGCAGTCGCATTCGGATTGTCTTCTTCGCAATAAACCGAGCTAGAACATCCACAGGAATACAAGGCACTGTATGGTCGCCGAAGGACCAGATATTCCACTGGTAGGAAAAGTAGAGACATGGGGCCGCAGTTATCGTTGAGGGTCTGGCTCCTGCCCATCCTGCCAAAGATTCACACGCAGCGGGCCCGACAATGCTTGGACGTATAATGATCGTGTTCAATGAGCTATTATGCAGAAGATGCTCAGCAACACACTTGCTAAGTTGATAGACATTTGAAAAACCCAAATCACTCATGGCCTTGGTTGCGTAATACTGAGTCCACACATCGACTTGTAAACTTCAAAAGGATCATAAGGTGCCATATTGAAAAGATTGCTACCTAGAGGGTGGTCTCTCGTCCCTGTCTGGTCCCCATGGACGAAAGCCGTGCTGATGTGAACAAATTTGATATCTTTGTGTGGTAGCTGAGTTGCGAGGCTTTGCAGATTCAATGCGGACGTAATATTGGATTCCGCAGCTTCTTTCAGAGTTTGAGTAAAGCTGACAGTTGCCGCACAATTGTAAACATGCGTAATGAAAAGCTCCCTCTTTAGCATTTCAAGGTTTTCAACAGAAAGACCAGCGTTTGGTTGGCTGGTGTCACCGTGGATG
Organism: Fistulifera pelliculosa; assembly: GCA_026008555.1. Taxonomy (NCBI): domain Eukaryota; phylum Bacillariophyta; class Bacillariophyceae; order Naviculales; family Stauroneidaceae; genus Fistulifera; species Fistulifera pelliculosa. The sequence continues at coordinate 21,710 of BROJ01000343.1, read as the reverse complement.
ACGTGAATGATGGATAGGATGTCATCTTTAGGCATAAAAGAAAAATTGGATCTTCTAGCAAGCGAATAACTCTCTCATTTGCCGAAATACCCTCTTCGGCCGTACTATGACGAATATTCGCTTGATTGAGTAGATCTCCCTATGACAGAGAAATTCACGGAGAACTGTTAAACCGACAAAGCCCGTTACACCTGTTAATAAGATGGAGTGTTCCGAATCATCAGCGCACTCTAGATCTGGAACGGTGATATCAACAATGTCGGCTAGCTTAGGACCACCGAGGTCCTTTACTCTCGAAAGGTCAGACGAATCTTTCGTAGATGCCAAATCGAACATGTAGGAGTGCTTTGCAAACGCATTCGAGCTTTCGAGATAGCAGGATGCCATCTTCCAGCGTAAAAATTGGGTCGCGAGAATAGCACTAGCAATAACACATATCATGGTATTCGACAGTATGATACAAAGTTTCAGCAATGGGGTACCGAATGCATAGTAAACCAGGAAAGCAAGCGAGAATATCACCGACGACGGAAGAAAATACCCGCGAATTCTTGCAGGCATGCTATCTGCCGCGCCCATCACATAATGCTGTACTAGTTGCGGTAGATTGTTTATCCAGCGAGATGTTGATAAGCGTGCCCTGCTGGACATAGGCAGATACACAACTTGTTCCATGAAACTGTATGAACGGGGATTTGTTTGAATCACCGATACATCGAAGCTGCGAGGCACCTCGAGTGGCGTCTAGCCCATGAGCTCTTAAATATTTACATAAATCTTGGGAGTTTTCAGAAAGGACAGGAGAAAGCCAAAATGTGTGCAAATCGGTATCGTCTCGAAAACGTGGGACTCTCACATTATCCTGGCTTTGAAGAGCTTCACCCAGCAGCTCACAGTGTTTTCGACGCGATGAAACAAGCTCGGCTGTGCACTGTCTTTGCTTCATGCGGCGAAGCAGCAATGCGTACATGCTAGAGCACGGAATCATCCTTATCTGGGGCATGTTGTCACCACTGTTACTAGGCGAGCTTTTGAAGCCACGTAGAAGCCCCGTGGCAAATGTTTCAAAGTCTAAACCAAATCGCTGAAAGAAACAAGCGATGAGACCGTAAATGACAGGATCGTCTGTAACGAATCGGATCACGCAGGCTTTCAATACTTTTAATAAAAAGCTGCTTCAGACTGGCGATCTAGGTAGCATGCGGACAACAGACGATGCATTGATTCATGTGTTTCCTTGTCGCGTACGATAGCAACACCGCCTCCCAATGCGGTCGCCGTCTTGATGAACCCGAAGGAGAACAATACAATGTCCGAATAGGGACTTCCAAGGTATGTACTCATATCGTTTTCACTCTCTGGAATTCCTCGGAAACATTCCGCACAATCTTCTATTAAATCCATCTTACGAGTTTGGCAGAGCGCGTGCAATCTCTCCATATCTTCAGAGCTTGTTGTTAGCATCCCAAAATGTGAACCACCATGACAGCGACTGTCTTTTCTGTTATAGCATTTTCAATCGCATCAACGTCGACGGATATGAATGGACTGTTTCCGTCATGCACTGGTATATCAACGGGAACAATGTCAACCCGATGGTGTCGCAAAACTTCTTCGATACCGGGAACCGTGATGGGCGGACTCATAATAATTTGGGATCCCGGAGAATATCGTTTTGTTCGCAAATACAGATCCAGAAGGGTCCTCGCTGAAAATCCTGGTACAATTCCCACGTCCTTCCCCAAAGCCCGCTGCCACAAGTTGATAATTTCTTGCTCATAGTATCGATGATTCTGAAGAGGATTGATCGAAGATAACAGACAGTGTACCCCTACGAAAAGAAGATCACTGTAGGCAATGTCAAGGCTCCCTCGCGGAATCATGCCAAAGCCTGACTTTTCTGTGAGCCCCTCACTTTGTGCGAGGTGCTCGACGGAACATGTCGATGCTGATTCACTCTTGGCGTCGAAGTCCCGAGAAGCGGCATTGTTGTCTTCACTTTGCAGTTCCGAGACAAGTCGTTGTGCTTCTTGACCAACTGTGCTTTGTGTCTGTTGCGACACCAGATCAATGTAATTCTGCATGGCCTCTGCGGTGGAGAGGCTAGAACACGCCGCCCAGGCCTTGTGTTTTGCATAAGCTGTTACATGGTATACAGGTGGTGACTCGGTTTCACAAGGACCATGTTTTACACGCTTGAAAAGTCCATACAGTTTTAACTTCATGTCAGTCGACGCATCTGTAGTGTCGGTCGAATCGGAGACCATTCGAGCGACGGCCGCGAAGATCGAAGCCAGCTTCTCGTTGGCAACCTCGTCGTTTGACTCGGAGGAATTCATGTTCGTATTCCAGTATTATTTGAGATAGAAAAAATTGGGCGAAGTAGGACGATGGACATCCGTTCCCCATGGTCTGCTGAGATGAAGCTGCGACCGTTTCTGTGCTTTGAATCCGCAAAAAAATCGTCGTGGATCCACAACGTTGTACAGCAAAAAACAAATGAAAACCAGATTCTGCATTCTGCATTCTCTGGACGTCTGGACTCTGTGAACTGTGAATGATTTCTGTAGTGATAGGGTTCGGGATTGATGGTGTCAGCCATGCATTCCGATGCCGGTTGACGGTCATGCTGTGACACGATCTCGAATCCATCGGCAGCGACAAGAGAATGCCGATCTCTTGTTGCTCACTTCTTGTTTTTTCGTACATCGAACGCTCGTTCGTTTGGCCCTTGTGGACATTTTGACTCCGTGATCAACAATCAACAATAAACCTTACTGAAAAATTAAGATGACCGCTGACAGCGACTATAAACTATAACAGTAGAACAGTCAGTGAAAACGAGAATAAGTTGAAGGGAGAAGGCAAGTCGAGTGTCGAGTATCGCTTATTATGCACCACTCACCACTGTACTAGTAGTACGCTGTACGCTGACGCTGTACTAGCTAGTAAGCGTAACTAGAGTATGTAGTATGTGGTATGTGGGTGGTATGTGGTATGCGGTATGCGGTGAAATGTGAAATGCTAAATGCTGTGGCAAATGGCAATATGATTGAATATCTTATAAGTCGTTTGTGATATGAGATATGAGATATGAGTGAAAAGAAAAGTGCAAAGTACAAATGGTGATGGAAACTGGTTACTGGTTACTGGTTTTAAGGAAACATGACCAACCTACAACCTAGTTCAGTCTCTTGTACAAAGTACTCACCACGGAACACTAACACTACACACAAGCCCATGCTAATCGTGGAGAAATAGCGCAAATGACTTTTCTTAGTCGTCGTTTTCGGAAGTGAATCAACATGCAAAACAAAGGCGCGAAAAAGTGGAGAGGAGCCTTGCACAACACTCTTACTTTTCGGATAATTTCAAAAAACACGAGCACGATGATCATCAACAAACGTGCTGCAGCGCTCCTTTCGCCTTACTGGCATCTGCCAATGCGGAATTGGTAAGCTTGTGTTGTAGCGTCTCTTGTTCTACATGGCGGCGCCGAGCATTTGTCTCATCTTTGTTGCTCGTTTTGCCTTTTTCAGGTCGATCGAAATCTCGCAGGACGTGGTACCCTCAATGCCAAGCAAGCTTATTCCGTCGCTAACCCCATCGTGGTCGATGGAGATATCAGTGAATGGATCAAGGGTGATATCTTTGCCAGCATGTACAAGCAGGAAACGCTGATAAGACCTGGAAGGGATACCAGTTAGCTGCTGTAGCCTACAAACGACTCGACTGCGAGAAAAAACGGATGTGCATCCTCGTCCTCGGGGAAGCAGGCATGGAGGTTGAACCCAACACCGACAATGCTTGGTTTAAGGACTACCAATCTGGCATGAGTGGAGATAAGTACACGGGCGACCCCGGAATCGTGTTTGTCAAGTCGGGTGGTAAAACGATTGGGTGGGAAGGTTGCTTCAAGATTCCAGATATTGCCATGACAAACCCCGCACGCGCCCAAATTGAGATTCATGCTAATTACAAATCCGGCAAGGCAACGAGTTGGGACACCGCGTCAACGGGCAAGGCTATGCATGGCTATACCAAAATGGATCTCTGCACGGCTCAAGAAATGTCAGCTATTAGCTTGACCAATGCGAATGGGCAAGGAACTCCAGTTGTTGCTCCCGTTGCTGTGCCGGTCGCTGTGCCCATTGCAGCGCCAGTTCCCGTGCCTACGGCTCCAGTTCCTGTGCCCATTGCAGCACCAGTTCCCGTGCCTACGGCTCCAGTTCCTGTGCCCATTGCAGAACCAGTAGCCGAGCCAGTAACTCCTCCTGTTTCCGTTCCCGTTGCTGAGCCGGTTTCACCTCCTGTTGCCGTTCCAGTTGAGGCCCCGTCGAGTCTCCCGTAGTGCTTGGCGACGCTAATGGCATTGGCGAAGAAACTAGCGAAGTTGTAGATGAAGTTACAGACGATGACGCAATCGATGAAGCCGAATTAGAACCACTTACCGTTGCATTGCCCCGGCCAACAATGCTGGAGGATACGGAGATCCCGTAAGTTCATAGCAAGCAGATGTGTACCGAAATTTCGCGAACGCATAACTAACAAACCTTTTCCGTTACAGCATTTGAAAACGTGGCAAGGAATGGTTTATGATTTCCATGGCGAGTGCGATTTGCTTCTCGCCCGAAGCGAAAAGTTCCACAACGGCGCGGGCTTTGAGATCCAGATTCGTACTCAAATCCGTCGTGACTGGTCTTTCATCAAGGAAGCCGCCCTCCGTATTGGTGACCAAGTATTCGAGGTTACTAAGGACATGGTCTATCACTCCAACCGTGTAACCCACGGATTCCGCCGTCGTGGTATCAACCATTTGGGTGGTCGTGACGGTGTTCTGCCTCAGACGATTGCTGGTTTCCCCATCAGCTACGTCAACTATGACATCAAACGCCATAAGTTCGAAGTTGACATGGGAGAGAAAGGAACCGTTTCTTTCAAGATTTACGGTGACTTCTTGCTGTCACCGTGCAACACGGATCCGAAGACTTGCATGATGCTGTTGGTCTCATGGGTGACTTCGTCACTGGTGAACTGAAAGGACGCGAGGACAGGTGATGACCAACACTGATGAATTTGGTTTGGAGTGGCAGATCCGCGGCTCGGATAGTAAGCTCTTCACCGAGATTCACGGCGTTCAATTTCCAGAGACATGCAAGATGCCTCCTCCGGAAGCTGTTGCTCGACGCCGTTTGGCTGAATCCTCGGTCAGCTACCAAGAAGCTGCCAAGGCCTGCGGTGGCATCGAAGAAGAGTCAAAGGACGCTTGCATCTTTGATATTCTCGCAACGGGGATCTCGGAATGGCAGATCTTGATCTCTAAGCCGTTCGGCGACATTGTTCAAGGAAATTGTTACAATATTCAAAATTTGTATAAGGAATGTGGTTGACGCAACGCTAACCAATGGGAAAGTTGGTTAATTTCATAAAAATAAGAAAACAATAGTAAGTATTTGTTATATTCAAAATACGAAGCGTTGTAAATTTGGTAACCGATTGCCACAATTACTCGTTTTGCCTTGCTTCAGAGCGCTGTATAGAGTCGTCTTCGTCTTCCATCTGTTTGTTTCTACCCGAGTCTAACGTTCCCGTTTCGTCCTCGTCAGCTGCGTCGTTTAATTGACCTGATGGCTTGTCGTCACGCTTCACTTCCGCAGTACCATCGAGTGATTCGTTGTTACTAGTGACAGTCTTGACAGGACCTGTAGGTTGGCTCTGTTCCTCCGATGCGCTGTTCTGGATAGTGGCTGTTCCCTCGCCATCCCCTAGTTTGGGCAACATCCACTTGATGTACCGACCCTTTTCGGCTGATCGCGTATATCCAGCCTTTACCATGGCATTTGTAATGCTCGCCTGATAACTCTTGGCCTCTAGTTTCAAGAGCATCTGCTGCGACCACTTGGAAAATTGCTCCGACTGGGCAATCCAATCCATGACTTGGGCCCGCTCCAACAAATTTTCCGATTTCGCGGCCTTTTCGCGAAGGTCCGGCGCTTGAGCTGCCACCATGACGGCTCTGCTGGACAGTGTGGAACCAACAAATTGGTGCTTCCGCTCCCATGCGTTGGATTCGATGGCCGCGGTGAATTGCTCGAGAAGCTCTTCTGTACTCAAAAGATCCAACTCTGCCTGTAACCCGCTGAATCCTCGTCGACGCTTGGAAGGAGGGCTGTCGAGGCTGTCGCTGTCAATGATTGCTTTTGTTTTCTGAGGACTGGGTATGCTTATTTTCTGATAAGATGGGCTTGAACTTGCAGAAAGTAGAAACAAAAGGAAGATGCTTTGACAGGTGTTCTGTCCTTGACCACAATGGACTTATCTTTTCAACTTTTTCTCCTCGCACAAAAGTCCGTTTTCCCCAAACAAGTCACCGTGAAAAACGGTTTGGACAGGTCGACATTCTCCGGATTCATCAAATCACTACTATCCTGACTGTGATCCCACTGAAACGCGTCGGACGCTTGCGTCGACTGCCCCAAACGCGCCCCGGTCGCTGCACCAGTAATCGATACGAAAGTGTTCACGCGAGAATTGTTTCAAAGTTCCAATTCCAAAAGTTACTATTGTCGATCACTTCATGATCTCTTCCGAAAATAGCCGGCAATCGCGTGACAGGAACGGTGACTCGCTTGCAATGGTTGGGGTCGTCGTCATCGTCTCGAACGAAAAATCCATCGATCAAGCAATACGCATCGACTTCTGTCGTCCCCCTAGAGTTCTCTTCTTTTCTTCTTTTCTGCTGCGAGCATACTTCTTGATTACCGAGAGCGAACGTGTGTAACGAAGTAATAATCGGATTGCCAGAGCCAAAAGGAAGGATGCAAATGGCAAAAGGACGACGCTGGTTTCTCGCGACTCGCCATCCAAGTGGAAAGCCGGGTCCCGGGTCCTTCACTTAGTGCAGAGTGTAGCAACGTGTGTACTAGACAGAACAGTCAACCACATACGACACTTGGAGAACGTGGAACGAGCTAGAAAGCCAACAACGAAGAGCTAAAGTCCACGCCGCGCTGCAAAAGAAAACTATAACTTTTGTATTACATTTAATCAGATCGCCTCGAGTGTATTGAAAACTTGCCGTGCGAAGTAATCATTGACAGCAACTGAACGTTGAGCATGGAGTAAACGGGCTCACGGAAATGCAAATTATCCCAATAATATTCTCGGGACAACGGCAGTCCATCTCAAGTCCATACAATAATCCGTTAGATCGCACAATTGCTGCTCTCGTATTCGGCCCATGTCTGATTGAACTGAGTCCTTGTTTTCGTTGTTGTCTTGAACATGCTCACGATCTGACAGGCCTGGAGTGCCTCTACAATCTTTCGCTGCAGTTCAACATTCTTTAGGTCGTTGTTCGGCCACAAACCAGAATTGAAGATAAACAGTGATGGTTTGGGAGACATGTGGCAAACAAAGTCTCGAATGGCGTCGACCCAATCAGCGTCCTTGTACACGAAATTCAACTCGGATGCGTTTTGTAGAAGCGAATGTTCCTGATGCACATCCGAGACGTTCCACGAACTCTTAAACGGATGGGAGCCGAACTTTTGTAAGTACGTGACAGAGTTGTTGTGCTCAGGGTCATGATAGTACCGATTTTCAATAATATCAAGGAGAACTTTTCACGAAAACAGTCGCATTGTTCGTACGGCTTGAGCGCCGCATTCGTAAAATTGTAAAATTGAACCCAGCCATTCCGGTGTGTTCTCTCCACAACCATATTGGGTCTATCGTCCGGCGACGGCCAAGTGCCATTGTGCGATAAGAAATAGACCAAATCCACGTATTGGTATCGAGAGAGCGAATCTCCCATGAACAGAATGTTGAGATTGCGAGGGACGGAAGATTGTGTAACTTTACATGATCCCAAAGCTCTGATAATGATTCAATGCTCTCTGTAGTACTGACATTGGGAAATGCCCCGAGAAGTCTCGAGCAAGCTGCGCTTGTTCGACAACGGTGTAGACAAGACGTGTCGTTTCACGGAGCAAACATTTCCATACTTGAAACGACGAGAACGCAGTCACGATGAAAACAGAAAGATGAAAGATCTTCTTTTGTCTTTTCGAAACGAAAGATGATTCACTCATGATAAGACGCGAAAAACATTAGCAATGGTGAAGCAGAGACCAATGGGTAAACTACGTGTATAAATGCTTGTGTTTTGATCAATAGGGTAACCATGGATGAGGATTGAAGGAAGAGGAATATAACTGGCTCGCTTAACGGTAACCTTACACATAACCTCATACTATAAGAAAAAAGCTGTTAAATTAAGTACCAGGACGACAATCATTTGATTCTGGAATTTCTCCTGGTTGTTTCGAAAGTAAGCAGAGGTGCATTCGATCTCACACAACCAACGCCGCGTGCTCACATTCATCTCAATCTCGATTTTCTCCTCAGTTCCTTATCAATGAGCTATTTGCCTCAACTCTCCTCTGGGGCTGCAATTATTCTTATTGCTCTTCTTTGTCGGATAGCGAGATCGATCCCATCACTATTTGTACATCGTCATGGCTGGAGTCATCGTTTGACGGGCGGCGTGCACTTGTTTTTTGCTACTGACGGGCGCGTTTTATCGTCCGTCGACACTGCAGCACTACTATTTCATATACGATGTGTGCCTAGGATGCAGCGGTATGCTTCTCACCTATACAGCCGCACGAGACTTTCCGCATCGTACCATTCGCAATGCACCAGGGCAGTCGGGAACCTTGTCCGAAAAAAGCCATTGTCACACAGGCCGAAATGATGGAACATTTGTTTTATCAATTCCTTAATCTGTGGCAGGCATTGTACCTTCATAGCATCACGCGAATATCGCATTACGCGGTCCGGTGGGTCGCATTACTCGTGGTGACGGCTCCGTGGTGGTTCCGACATTTCTTTCCGGTACATTCGTTTCAACAAAATTGGAAAAGACAACGCCCGAACGCAATCAACTCGAGACTTTCTTGTACAAGATCAAAAATGTCAATACATCTTTTACAAGCATGTTGTATTACACGGGATGAACTTGACACAATGCATTGCGATCACGCATTCGTCGTTGGTCTCAACACCCGACTGGAGGATTTTTTGCTGTGTCTCAATACAAGCTACGTCATGGAATTCTTTTTACAAAGTCTCGTCAAACGGCGTCATATCAGTCAATCATCCATGCTGAATTTGAATCGATGGCTGATGCTCGTGTCCAGTTTGGCCTCGCTGCGAGCTGTCATGACCGTGGTGCGATGGGATCTTTGTGCCGTTTCCTTGCTTCTGCAGTTTATCAACCGACATCATGATGTTTTGAATAGCATGTTCATAGCTAGTGCAGCGATTGGACTGGATCAAATAATGAATATACGTTGATACTATTGATTAACCTTTCATCTATAAAGAATAGCAGCTACTTGGCTTGTTGTTGCTGCTCTCTGAGCCAGTCCATGAAAAAATGCATGGATTGTTCTCCCTCTGGAACAAAACTCGATAGGAAAGTAAATACGTGACACATATACTTCCACACTCCTAATGTCACCGGAACACCGTACGATCGGGCCGCATTGACTAGATCAATGGCATGATCGTACACGGCTTCATGTTCCGATGTCACGACACAGAGCGGAGGACATCCTGCGAACGACCGATAAATGGGGAATGATCTCGCCTCGATCCACCCATGTGTGTTTCCAAGTACGGCAAGCCTGATTCCAGAACACGCGGATTGACAATCAAATCGTGCGCCGCATTGGCGATCAAAGAGCCCCGTGGTGTCGTGTAATCCGCAAACGGCCCCAGTAGTACCGCCCCAGCGGGCAAGGGAGCGCCTTCGAGGACCGATGATAGATAATCCGGAAGCGTGGATCGACCGTGCTGTGTCTCGGCCACACTCTGGCACAAACGAGTCGCCAGACCTGCTCCGGACGATATGCCCAACACAAACACTTTAGTATTCCTCGTCGACGTGAGCCAATGATATCCAAGTGCAATATCCCAGAGCATGTCTTTCATTTGTACTTCTGGCACCAAACGATGTTCCACCACAAACACGTCCATTCCAGTTTCCCGTCCGACACGCTCGGCAGGTCCGAGATTGCCCTCAATGTCTCCTGCCAGAAACGCACCACCGTAAATCCACAGAAGAGTGTATTTTGTGGGTTCATCGGCAACATGGACCCACAATCCTTTGACGCGACACTGTTCTGTTTGATCCGAAGAAACTGAGTCAAGTCGAATCTCCTCGTGAATTTGTTCGACCCTGGAGAGTACAGGGTGCTTGGACCAAACGGAAAGTTGCGACAAGGAAAAGCGCATGCGATCGACTGTGACAGGAATCATGCGCCCCCACCAGGCAATCGTCGTCATGGCATGGTACTCCAGCGATGCATCGGGATGAATCCCTGTTCTTCGGCCCAACAGTTTCTTGTGAAGAGGAAAGTAGACTTTCCACGCGGCAAATGTCATACCCTTTCGAATGTTGAGAGGAATATTCTTCCAGAGAATCTGAAAGTACGGCTCCCACCACCTTACAAATAGACGATCGAGGAAGCGAATGACCCAAATCAAAGCTTTGTTGTTCGGCGAGATGATGCTTTGTCCCAAATTCAAATTCAGTCCCTTGTTAATGTCCTCGACAGGACGCTTGTTGTAAGGAAGGACGGAGGTGCAACAATCAAAGTTCTTTTCCAGCGCAGTTGAAGTCAACTCGATAGTACTGCTCCCATCGTCCGTTCCAGATTCTTCCGGAGGCATGTTTCGCTGTTGTATCAAGTAGAGGATGCTATAATATAAAAGAAGAAAGGCAATGGCGACGGATGATGCGGAAAGCGATGCAGCACGATTTTGTCCCCGCCTTTTGCCAGTTGAAGCAAGTGTCGATCGTCTCAAGGCGTGCGCGGTCGTTCGTGGAGAACGTGGGAAAAATCTGGCACATTAGGGATCATAGTCGTCACATTCGGTAATCGATACATAGCAGCACCGGTTTTCACAAGCTACTAAACGCTCGACTGTGCGGGTCACAAATGCTGGTTGGACGATTTTTTTTGGGACGAGCAGCGGCCAGAAATTGTTAGCCCGTAAGGTTAGAGCTCTAGAGGGTAGGGTTGGAAGGAGGGTAACCTTAGGGTTGGAATTTGGAAGGTTATTAGGGTAGGGCAAATGCAAATGGGGTAGGGTTTCTTAGGGTTAAGTTAGGGTAGAGCGGAGAGCGGACGTTCGTCCAAAAGTCGACATTTCCGTCACCAGCACCATGGAGAACTTATTGGCTTCTTCTCCTCACAAAGGTTGCCTTCCATTCACACCTCCATCACAAAGACAGCTTCCGATGCTCTTCTGGCCAAGCAATCAGCCGTACGAGCTGGATATTTGATGGGTGATCACATTTATCGAGAATTGTTATTGTCGACCTCGAAATTATCACAACAATCTCCGCTCGTTCATGCCGGATACGCAGTTCGGGTTGCCTGTATTCTGCAAGCAATCGCGTCATTCACAACTTATCATCAAGAGTCGACTGTCATTCTTCTGGGAGCGGGTTTGGATGTGACAGGTTTGTGGGCTGCGCTCCGCTTTTCGGATGTCATCGAGCTCGACGTTCTGGAAATATGTCAGATCAAGGCGGAGCAACTCAAAAGTCGTTTCATTTCGTGGAAAAGGCTGAATCTCTCATCGCAGGCAAAAATGTAATCTTTCACGGAAAGACGACGACAGGAAATTGGTACACGCTAGTAGCTGCTGATTTACGAAAGAGGGACACGTGGGAAGAGTTGTTGACTCGCCTTTTGAAAGACGAAACAAGCAATACAACGCGCGCTTTCATGGTCATTTCGGAGCTTGTCATGACTTATTTGGATGATCATGCTTGCGATGGTATCTTCGATTTTGCAGCAATTTGCAGAATTGCTGTTTCGTGGCGTTCGAACCATTCGGCACAAACGACGACAGACAAGATAAATCCGTGCTGGAGGAATATAAGAGATCATATAGACGCCATTTCCAAGACAAGCTTGAAAGAGGAAATTCTGCAGGCTCTGTTTCAATGTGCCATCTCGGTGATTGTGCCGAGAAAGTAGAGTCGCGAATGAAACAATACTTTCCTCGAGCGTATGTAACATCCGCCGGCCATGCAGCTTCGTCACAGGGCATCGCGTTGCATATCCCCGAACCATTCGATGAGCACATTGCATTGACGCTGCATTTACAATCCTACATGCTGGCTTGTGGATTTTCATCCAGTGGCGAAACGCTGCTGCAACGAGTAATGTGTCCCTGGTCGATAGGGTACGCACCGAAACAGATTCCTGGAAAAACGATATGGATCACACCGCTGGAACTCGAAGACGAAGCAACCATCCGGGATTTATTCTCTCAGTCCTATCAGCATTTGTTTGAAACGTTTCCATCGATAATGAAAATGGTCCAAACAGCCTTGAAGAAAGAGATGGCCTTTACAACTTGTTCCTCAGCAACGTCTCAGATGAGAAAGTGGTTTTGCGACCGAGGGGAGACTTTTCGTGGCAGTGCAGCGCAATCCTCGCATTGTAATAGGTGGAATCGCTGTACGGAAGTGCACGCCAAAGGAACCACGCGGTGACACAACAGATGTTTCGAACTGCACCGCCTCGTGGTGCATCCGGATTGGTATCAACAAGGAATTGGTCGAGCCCTTCTTGAGTCGATCCAGACACAAGTAATAACCAACACTGGGAAGCAAGTACTACTCACTGCTACGACTTTCGCTGGGCTTGAGGGTGCGAATCATTTCTATAGCTCTTGCGGCTTCGGTCCGCCGGAACAATTTCAGCTGGGTGATCTGCCTATGCACTACTACAAAAGAAAATCCTTAACGAAAAGTCCAAATCAGAAATAGATTTATTTTGTTTCACTATCTGTTGAATGGTTTACGATGTAATAACTTTAAGTGTTCTCCAGCTACATAATAATAGCTAGTCTAGGATTTAGACAGGTAGCTTATGCCAGAGTCTCTTTGACAAACTTGCTGAAAGCTTCAACCGTTCGGACTTCGGATTCGTACTTGACAGCAGTACCATCCGCTTTGATGACATTCACAGTGGGGAACGAGTTGGTGTTGAGGTTTTCCATGACGAATTCACGGTCTTCATCTCCTCGCAATGTGTAAACATCCATCTCTCCAGCCATTTCAGAGGCGAATTTTTCGTACTCGTCTTCCATAGCTTGGGAGAACTGGCACCACGGGGCGTACACAACAACGACAGAGGGCTTTCCAGACTTTTGACTTCCAAAGCCTCATCGACGCTGGAAAGCTTCTTTGCCTTGCTCTTGTCCGATTCCCACAGATCGCGATCCCATGTGCGCTCAGCACCGTCGACGTGAATTCCACACTCCGTTTTCGTCGATCCATCCTTGTTCTGCAATCCAACGAAACGGCCGACACGTTCCTTGGCATACTCGCACCAAACTGTCTTGTCACCAACCCATTCGTAGTTGACGAATTTAACAGATCCGTCTTGAGGAACTGGAATGGTATCTTTCGCGTCACCGATACTGGGGTAACCCTTCTCGTGAAGAGGGTGGTAAGGAACTTTGTGCTTGGAAATGTATTCGAAAGTGTCCTCGAACGTCCAGTAAGCGAGGGATTGCACTTGGCAAGTCCTCCTCCGATAGGAGCATTCTCAAACAAATCAATCCAAGCACGCTCAAACCCTTGCCAACGAGTTCGACCGTTGATCATGCAGTTGGTATTCAGAGTCTTCAAACCACGCTGAAATGGCTCAACCTTGCATACTCGGTCATACTCATCAATATCCTCCTTCCAAAGATCAGCACCGTAGCGTTTGTCGAAAGCAGCCTTGTCACCCACAGGATTCCATCGGCACAGAAAATCTCGGCTTTGAATTCATACTTCTTTTCGAGAACTTTCAAGAACTCCATTGTTTCGGGGAAAAGGTGAAAGGTATCGACGACCATGATTTTAGCTTTTCCGCTCTTCAAGTATCCCATGCGGCCCAGCAAGTCCGTGATGACGACATCGCCCGCAATCATGGCGTTGGGGAACACTTTGTTTTCGACAAGAAAGCTTGTCAGGAATTCGTTCAAAAAAGGAGAGTAAAATCAGCATCAAAGCCTTACCAGCATTATCAAAGTTCTCGCAGGAAATTTTAAGAGCAAACATGGCTTGTTCTTCAAGGTGCTTTAGCCTCATTTCTTTGCTTTCGGCAATGTACTGTTCCTGGTCGAAAGCGCCCAGAGCCATCGACGGAGCCTTGAAAGCTGCCTTTGGAGCCACAAAGGCGGAAGCCAAGGGCACGCTGATACCCACAACAAGAGAAACGAGCTTCATATTATTTCGTTGTTTATAGGATATAAAAAACAATACAACGAACTATCCGATTAAATGCGTCGTTTTTGATCCTTGAGAAAGATTTGCGGACGAGTGAGTGACGAGTGACGCAAGATTGGCCGCAGACGCGCCGAAGAACCTTGAAGAAGAGAAATGAGCGGCTGTGAAAGTCTACGGCGGGGTCTGTACGATGTCCGCCAATACCGGTTGCTCAATAGAAGTTCTTCCTTCGGCAACTGCAACTGCAACCGGCAAAGAAAAAGGCGGAGAAATACAAGTAACATTTTCAATACCGGTACGGCGACTTAAGTACTTCGTGAGTCACTGTCTATTGGTCAATCGGTTTTTCTTACACCAACTTCAGTACCGTTCTGCAGCTTGTCATACTACTTCTGTACCAGGTACAGTACAATTCAGTGACGTCTGGTTTTGTTGGACGTTCGCTTGTTCCTTTCGGTTTGGCAGGGCGCTGTTCGGCTCTGGCTCTGTCCTGTCCTGTCCGTATGTCCAGTCCCATTTTTCAAGTGAGAAAGCGAGGCTTCGTTGGAACGATTTCTGACGACGAAAATCGCATCACTCGATTTTCCTTGGACTTCTGTCGCTCGCTCTCAGGCTGACTCCATTTCGTCACAATTTCACCAACACGTTCATCATTGCATTCGCATTATTCCTTTCCACCCTTTTGATAAAGAAACACAACAATCTTGCGAATGTGTAAAAGCGAAGATTCACCGCCCGAAACAAACTCTTCAGGATCGACTGACGAAGTCGTTGCGCCGTCCAAAGAAGTCACAAAACCATCGTCAGCTGCAGACGAGAACCCTGCCGCCAAGCGAACTTGCTTCTCCGGTCTGATGTGTTTTGGTGGAACTAAGCATGTGGCATCAGCAAAGGAACTCGGGGTCTGGGATAATAGTCTTGAAGATCAGGCTGGCATTGTTTCGCAATGGTTGCTATCGTTCTTGAATCCGCTGCTCAGCCTCGGTTCGCATAAAGTGCTCGACGCGGAAGACATTGGTGTTCCTTCTCAGAATGATCGCGCAGAGAAGGCTTACCGAGTTGCTATGGAGGCATGGGAAATACAATCGGTCAAAGCAGCGGCTATTAACAAAAGTTGAAGCAAAAACACGAAGAGAAACTCGCTCAATGCAAATCTGACGAGGAGCGGAAAAAGGTAGCACCTCTTGTTCTCAAAGACCCCAGCATTGCTGCGGCACTTGCGACGGGATACGGAAAGTGCACACTTTTGGTGGCAATCATTTATTACGTGATTTCAGCCCTTCTTGGTTTCGTTCCGGTTTTAATTCTCAACAACCTCGTTACGTTCTTTGAATCTGGTAAACCACTGGGCCCCGTCGATAGTTTCGAGCACCCTTGGATTCAAGTCGCGGCGTTGGGAGTAATACCCTTTGTGATTTCCTTGCTGCAAACCAGGCATCTTACGATTATGAGTCATGCTGCGGTGTTTGTTCGGACAGCGGTGTCGACGATGCTGTACCGCAAGGCTGTGCGAGTATCAGCTGCCGGTAGGGCCAAGACATCAACGGGTCAGGTTGTAAACATGATGTCAAATGATACTTCTCAGTTGCAGCGATTCTTGCAGTTCATTGGATTTACCATGGTGGCTCCAATTCAAATTATTCTGGCCTTGGCGTTGATCTATCAACAGGTAAGTTATGAAGATCACGTGTTCTGTTGTGCTGCGTCGTTGTTAAACTGACAAATTCATTTCGAAATGAAAGGTCGGTAATGCTACGTGGGTCGGTGTTGGTTTCATGGTGTTGTTGATGCCCGTCAACATGGTTGTATTCTCGATTGTTTCGAAACAGCGAAGGGAAGTCTTGAAATACTCTGACTTGCGTGTAAAATGATGAATGAAATTTTGTCGGGAATTCGAATTATCAAGTTTTATGCTTGGGAACGGCCTTTTGGAAGAGAAGTGAGCGAACTCCGTGGAAAAGAGCTCAAAGCACTGACCAGACTAGCCTACACATCAGCGATCGGATTTTCGTTGATTCTCATGGCCGCGCCGCTGATTCAACCCGTTCTGGTCTTTGTCACATACGTTGCGATTCAAGACGATCCTCTTACAGCGTCTACCGCTTTTACTACGGTCGCCCTTTTCAATATGATGCGCTTTCCGTTTGCTTTCTTGCCGATGGGTCTCCTGCAATATATTCAAAGCAAAATCTCTTTGTCTCGCTTGGAACGATATTTGGACCTGCCTGAACTAACTGAGTATGTCGAGCCTTCTCCGCCGGCAAATGCGTCAGAGTCGGAAACTGTTTGCGGTAGCATTACCATTCGGAACGGGACGTTTAGCTGGGTGGACCCGGATGCTGGCCCTGTTCGGCCTATTCAGGACGACAAGCCCAAGAAGGAGCGAAAGTCGAAAAGAGGGGAAAGAATGAAGATGATGAGATGTCATCGAGCGTTACACAGCCACAAAAGTGGAGGTAGTAGATCAAGTGAAAATACTGAGCTTACTTCCCGAGAGGCCCTGTGATCACACTACGTGATATCAACTGTCATGTTGAGTCTGGGAGCTTGGTTGCCATTGTAGGAACAGTTGGCAGCGGGAAGTCCTCCTTTCTATCCGCTATTCTGGGAGAGCTCGAACCGATTCATGACTCGAAAGTTTACCTGCCGCGACCTGACGCTAGAAAAGACGGTTTTGTGTCATACTGTTCCCAAACACCGTGGGTGGTCAACGATACCCTCAGAGGTAACATCTTGTTTGGTCGACCGTTTGATCCGGAACGATATGAAGAAGTCGTCAATGCCTGCGCTCTTCGGGATGATCTTGCAGTCCTCCCTGCTGGTGACATGACAGAAATCGGAGAGAGGGATAAACTTGTCTGGTGGGCAGAAAGCGCGTGTTTCACTTGCCCGTGCTATGTATTCGAAAGAAACGAAAGTTGTCTTACTAGACGATCCCTCTCCGCTGTAGACTCTCACGTTGGCGAATGGATCTTCTCCAACGCGATCGCTGGCCCTGTAAGCAGCGGGACGACAAGAATCATTGTCACCCATCATGTGCACTTATTAGCCCGATGTGACAAGGTTATTGTCATGGACAAAGGCACAATTCAACACCACGGTTCATATGAGGAATTAATCGCCAAAGGAGTTGACTTTGCAGGCGCCATTGATGTCTCCAAGATAAAAGTGTCGGAGTCAGAGGAAGAAAGCGCGGATATTGATGACAAGGAAACGAGCACAAAAACTCAAGCACCAGAGAAGAAAGCCGAGGATCAAATGCAACTTCAAAACAGCGGCAAGAAATTAGTAAAGGACGAGGAACGTGAAGAAGGAAGCGTCGCGGGTTCGGCCTACATGCATTACGCGAGGGTAGGTGGGCTCATAGTAGCTTCTCTCGTTCTTATCGTTCAGGCAGTCGGTCGCGGTGCAGAAGTTATGGCTGGGTTTTGGTTAGCCATTTGGGCCGACGACGCAAGTGCCACGACGAAGGAGGGCGGATTGAGCTCAAGTGATACCAACTTTTACGTTGCGATCTACGCCGTGTTTGGCTTCATTGGTGTAATTGGATTAACTTTCGTTCCATTCTGATCGCTGTGCATCGCTTAGCGGCATCCAAAATACTTCACGACGGTCTAACCGAAAGCATTCTTCGGGCACCGGTCTCCTTTTTGATGTCACTCCCACTGGACGCGTTCTCAATCGCTTTGCTGCTGATATGGACAAGATCGATCTCGAACTTACTCAAACACTCTCTCAAGGCATTTCTACCCTCTTCAACGTCTTGGGGCTCTCGCAGCTATCATTGCTGCCACGAGAGGTACTTTTCTCGTTCCACTTGTGCCGATTAGCTACTTTTACTATGTTATTCAAAATGGTTCAGGAAGACATCGACCGAACTTCAGAGAATCAACAGCATTGCGAACTCTCCTATTTTCGCCGACTTCTCTCAGACATTGTCGGGAACAAATACGATTCGTGCATATGGAGAAGAAACACGTTTTTCGACCAGTGCAAACATTCTTTTGACACCATGAACGCATCCTACATCTTAATCCAACTCGTCAGCTCTTGGTTAAGCTTAAGGCTGGACATCCTTGGCGGGTTCATCGGGGCTTTTATCGGCGGCCTCGCAGTCGCGACATACTCAAGCGACTTTATCCCCGCTGGATGGCTCGGACTGGCTCTTTCGTACAGTATCGAAGTCACGAACTTTCTCAAACACGGCGTCAAAATGATTGCCACACTAGAGGCACAGATGAACTCGGTGGAGCGCGTCCTTTTCTACACGAATCATGTCGAACCGGAAGCGCCAGAGACTGTCCCTGAAGTTGACCCCGAACCATCCTCATGGCCGACAAAGGGAGGCATCGAATTCCGCGGAGCCTCTATGAGATATCGTGACGGGCCTCTAGTTTTGAAGAACGTTTCGTTACAAGTGAGAGGAGCGAAAAGATTGGCGTTTGTGGTCGCACCGGAAGCGGAAAGAGCAGTCTCATGATCTCTCTTTCGCATTACTGAGCTGGAGGACGATGGCGGTGCCATTTTGATCGACGACGTAAATGTCAGGCAAATCGGGACGTCGACGCTTCGACTCAACCTTTCCATCATTCCTCAAGATCCAATTATCTTTTCGAACACGGTTCGATACAATCTTGACCCTTTCAAGACAGCCTCTACTGACGAGCTGTGGGAAGTTCTGAAAAGGTTCAAATGGATACTGTTATTCAAGAGCTGCCCAACGGGCTAGATGAAGTGGTTTCCGAAGGAGGCGAGAACTTTTCCCAAGGACAGAGGCAGTTACTCTGTATCGCTCGTGCTTTGTTGCGCAAGCCGAAGATTCTTGTCATGGACGAGGCCACTGCAAGCATTGATAATGCCACCGATGCTCATATTCAAACTATGATCCGAGAGAATTTCAAGGACGCCACAGTCCTCACCATTGCTCATCGCTTGAACACGATCATGGACAGCGACCGTGTTTTAGTCCTCGACAACGGTAACATCGCCGAGTTTGATACCCTGAAAAGCTTTTGGAAAAGGAAGACGGGCTATTCAAGGCGATGGTGGAGAAAAGCAAAGCAGCCAGTGGTGTCGCTTTGGTCGAGGATTAACAAGAATGGACGCATTTCCACGCGCTATCTACAGAATAATATTCCCTATACATACGTTTAGAGACATGCAACAGCATCATTACTAGAAACTATCTCAATGACGTGCATAGGTCCATAGCTCGACAACATTTTTCTTTTGATAAAGACATCGATTTCGCACCGGTACCAGGAAGTGTATTCGCAAACTGTAGCCAACAAACAATGCCGTTCGCTTCGCCCCTTCGTTCTTCTTCATTATTCGTCTCGAAAAGGTCGTCCTCGATCTGCGGTTCATCATCATTATCATTCTTTCCTGCTCGTCCAAGAGAATAAATAATGCAAACAAGTCATGCCCGAAGAACGCCACAGAAGCGAAACAATAGCAATTTAACAATGCCTTCCGAGGGAAACTTCTCCAGCAAACGACTATCGTTTCCCAAATTCAAACCGAGTCGAACAATGCTGTACATTCGCAATCGAGCAAACTCAACAAAATTGCATTCTGTTTATTCTGTGTGGTGGTTTCCTATTTGACTCTACACAGATCTATTTCCATGTATATGGGAAGCCGCAAGTGGACCAATGCTCCCATCACGTACATCGAACGCGCTTGTCCGGAGCCTGATTACGAAACGTTTCCTGCCGACACGGACCCAGCGGTGCTTAAACAGAAAGTAGGCAGAATCTGCATCACGACGCTCACAGACCACAAATCAAAGGGATGGTTTCAGAGGTTAATGCGCTGGAGAAATTATGACAGTGTTCTGGATTTGACGTGGAAGAACAAGGAAAACTACGCCAAGAAGCATGGTTATGGCATGTACGATGGGTCCGACTTGATTGTCACCAGCCGCCCTCCAGCTTGGACGAAAATTGTTGCGATGCAGCATTTGTTGGAGAATGAAGATTGTAACTGGGTTGTATGGACGGACGCGGATGCTGTTTTCATGAACAGTGACATTCGAATCGAATCAATACTACCAACAGATCAACAGCACGATCTCATCGTTGCAGAAGACGAACCAAACACAGGCTACAACTCGGGCGTACTCATCTTTCGAAACACTGCTTGGTCAAAACAATTTCTGGAAGACTGGTGGAATATGAAATCATATGTTCGTCCACCTGGTTTGTCACTGTCTGGAGACAACACTGCCATGAAAGCACAATTGAAGAATATGGCTGACTTTGCAGACCATGTTTTGGTTCCTCCACGTTGTCGTATCAACAGCTTTGCCAGGTTTGTTCCGGTGGGTCAAGCAGAGACAACAGCGAAGAAGCTGGACGAGCAGCATTGGTCCAAGCTGAAACATAATTATTACCACAAAGGAGACTTGATTGCACATGTTGCTGGATATGACAATAAGGCCGAAACACTGTTGCTTCTTTTAGAAGAAGCGCACTAGGTTCAATCGTTATCGTCTCTACTATTGTGAGTTCAAGTCCAAGGAACTAACTTAAAAGAGACTTACCTTGACCCGGGTAATCGACGTGGCAGCTTTGTGGATAGCATTTTATAATTCGTTCGCTCCAAATAAGGAGCTGATTCGAAGGATACCCTAGTTAGCAAGTCTAGTGAAGTTCATTGAAAATGAAACGTTTGTCGTGAAGGATCCTTGACGACTTCTAGTATTTCTAGGTTTTTCCTTGGAGATTGATCGCACGGACCACAGACCGGCACCAACCCGAACCAAAACGGTAATAAATTGCTTTATCAAAATCATAGAGCACGTGTTGCAAATAATGAACGACGAAGGCTGGCTAGCTCATTTAGATTAAGTATTCTTCATTGCGAGTCATTTTTTATCCGTTCGGATTAAACACCTCGAGAGGTTCGCCAACCATATATTCCAACGCAACCTGGTGTTCGGCTCATTTCCTTTGAAGTTGCTAATAATTATCGCAACCTCAAGTAAACAACGAAGGTTCGAACATCATACTCTTTAAAGGCGGTAGAAGACTCGAAAATGATGACTACAACGAGGTCTCTGGCAGAAACAGGAGTTGCAACAAAGATTGAAGGATCAAGTGAACTACTTATGGAGGCCGATGCATCCCAGCGATCAAGCATGACGAGTCGTAGTAGTTTGCGAAAAGCGTTGATGGAACGAAAGTCGTCATTGACTGGATATGAGCTTGATTTTCTCGAACATCTGTGTGATAACGGCGAGGAAATTGAAGTGCAACTTGCCCACGAGACGCTGATGGACTCGGAGCTGTTTTCGAGGGTCGGCCAATCGAATTGACGCCCCGGGTGAATGACTGTTTCGAGGAGTTCCGCGATGTGTCATCGTCGGTCAGGTCCCTTGAAGTGAGCATCAAATGGATGG